>CAUYQU010032216.1:0-65317 GCA_963574635.1 Cheracebus regulus
TCTCATGCCAGTTAGACGAGTGCTCATTAAAAAGTCTGGGTACAACAGATGCTTGTGTGGTTGCAGAGAATAGGAATACTTTTACACTGTTGGTAGGCATGTAAATTAGTTCAACCATTATGGAAGACAGTGTGGCAATTCCTCAAGGATATAGAACTAGAAATATACCATTTGACCCAGCAATCTCATTACTGGGTATATATCCAAAAGATTATAAATCATTCTACTATAAAGACACATGAACACATATGTTTATTGCAGCACTATTTACAATAGCAAAGACTTGGAACCAACCCAAATGCCCATCAATGATAGACTGGATAAAGAAAATGTGGCACATATACATTGTGGAACACTATGCAGCCATGAAAAAGGATGAGTTCATGTCCTTTGTAGAGACATGGATGAAACTGGAAACCGTTACGTTCAGCAAACTAACACAGGAAGAGAAAACCAAATACCACGTGTCCTTACTCACAAGTGGTTGTTGAACAATGAGAACACATGGACACAGGGAGGGGAACATCACACACTGGGGCCTGTCAGCGGGTGAAGGCAAGGGGAGGGAGAGCATTAGGACAAATACCCAATGCATGCAGGGCTTAAAATCTAGATGACAGGTTGATAGGTGCAGCAAACCACCATGGCACATGTATACCTATGCAGCAAACCTGCATGTTCAGCACATGTATTCCAGAACTTAAAATAAAATAAAATAAAGATAATAAAAAATAAATAACTGGTTTGCAAAATTATTGAAAATTTAACAATTTTCTCTCACGGACTTGGCTCCAGCACAACACTGCTTTTGTGTGCATAAGGTAACCTGGTGGGAATACTAAGAGTAAGTAAGGCCAAGAATGGTAACAAATGAATTTCCATGGATGTATCATGCACGGATGTGAAAATTCTTCAAGACATCACATAGATTGTTTGATGTACTTAAAGTAGTTCTGTTTGTATACAAGGTCACGTTTTTGTGTGGAATATGATAAACAGGAAGTGGGCAATCATCATTCAGATCCTCATGTGTAATACTACTAATTATAGTCTTGGTTAGTTTATGCTGTGGTCAGAAACAATCTTCAAAAATCTCAAAATATGAAAACAATAAAACTTAATTCTTACTCTTTGTTCATTTCTACTACTGGTCATCAAGGAACTCTGCTCATTGTAATCAAATAGGCACCAAATCTGCGGCAGTCCCCAACATCTTTCAGTATAGCCTTGGGGTATTGGGCCTCAGTATTCACCATGGTGAAGGAGGAGAACTTAGAGAATTGTGCCCCTGCTGCTTGGCGGAGTCTGACGATGTCCAGACATATAACCATTTTAATGAGTAAATTGCCAATGCCAATCACATGATAGATCTAAAATTAATGTGGTGAGTACCAAAGGAGAGGCAGACCATTTGTGTTAGTGAGAGCTGATAGTGTCTGCCACAACACTTAATAATTTTTGGAGAATTTTATCATGGGCTTAGCATTTGAATATTCAATTTAAACTCCATATAAATGAATAGTTACAGGAATAATTAGGAACTTTATGGACACCCTATGTGTTAATTAACTTTCTAAGTGGTGAAAGAGTGAATTATTCATAAATTACTTCTGGAAACAGGACTCTGCTAAAAAAAGCACATAAAAGAACTTGAAGCAGCATCTGAATTTGTGCAGTACAGTAAAGAAAAAGACTTGGATCCTGAAAAAAAAAAAAAAAAAGTCACAATCCCTTTTATGTATGGCTAATCCAGAGCTTGAGGAAACCGACTTACATTTCTGCACATAGTGTTTTTACTATGGATCTATCTGGGGCATGTTGAACATACAGTTCCCTCAAAAATGGTCAATTTCACTCATGCCCAATCCCATGTACATTTTGGGTAACTTTCCTGGTCCAATTAAGTTAGACTAGGATGTTTTCACCTGACAAATCTGAGTAACCTTCTGTGGAAAGAATTGTTTTTTACCATTTGCCAAGGATGAGTCTCCGGGTAAGAAAGATGCATATAGTCCCATAATTTACTGTCATTATTTTGACCTCTTTTCTTAAAAACACACCACAGATTTATTGCTGGATTTCTTTTTTCTTCCTGAGCCACTGGCCATATAGCTCTACTCTTCTCTAGCTCTAGGGAGTCTTCCACATGCAGACCAGGTCAACAGATTCCGTTGCGACTGGCTTATGGATGGGTTTGGCTACTGAGAAGCAGTAAGAGATCAGAATTATAGGGAGCAGGGAGGAGGTCTCAAGGTGAAGTGTTTATTTCCCTGCTGATCCCCTTTCAAGCTTCCACATGCTGATCACATTTCTCTACCAAACGGTAGTTCTTGTTGAGCTCATGCAACTTCACCTTCTTCTTACCATAGAGACAAAAGCTCCCTGCTTTCATTCACCTTTGGGTACGGCAAACATTTAAACATTTTAACTGTACCTCAAGGGCATTTTTTCCTTCCAGGACAATGACTGATACACTTTCTTAAGCTTACAACTGCAAATGTCTCTGCCCGACGTAGTATCCCTGCTATACAGCCTGGAATGGATGGTTACACAATGAAATCAGTGAGTGCCTGCACTTATAAAATGCACATTACAAGTTATGTCTTCCTGACAGCGGCTTTTTAATGTATGTAAAATGTTTTATAAATTTTAAAATGTGATAAATATTATTTTGTGTGGCTGATAAATGTGGCTATGGGTTCTATTGACTGAAAGATAAGCACTGCTCCTTCATGAATCAAACCATTAATTCCTGATGGTGTTTAATTATTATCAAACGTATTTTTCTTCACAGGAGCTGTCATTTAAATGTGCTTGCCAACTAGTTTGTTTATCAAAACATTCCAGACCCTTTCAAATTCTCATTTACATTGCTTCTTGTTTACCGCACCCATAAATTTGTATGATCAGCATATTTAACTATGGGCCTATTTTGGAGATTGAAAAGAGAAGACCTGATTCATCATGTACAATATCTCATACATCTGTCATTTCTATTCTATTGCAATTTGGTAAATTCAGCCTCTTTTTACTTCATGTTTGAATAATTGAAATAGATTTTATACTGTTCTTGCTGCTAAACTTGCTCCCCCATTACAATATAGACACTTATATTCATCTTGCATAATACCACCAGATTATTCTTTTTTCATCTGTTTTCCTAGATATTTGTCCTCCACTTTCCTGTCTTTTCTTCTGCACTTCATTCAACACATCTTAGTGAATAAGTATCTTTTCAATTCTTTCAGACTATATATACATCAGTTTTTCAAAATCCAAGTAAAACTTCATCTCCTTGAGAGTATTTTAATTAGAGAGCCTGTAATACTTACATTTTTTTTTACCATTTATTAGGAATATATTTCAGTCCCAGGTATGTGATTATTACATATATTAGTAATATTAGTCTTTGAAAACTACTTAAAACAGGATACACACCTCAGAATTCCATATTTATTTCAACAACAAAAGTTTCTTTTCAATTTTGTAATAAATATATTAAGAGCCTATTCTCCTCCAGGCCAATTTGCTCCCGTATATTTAAAGTGCTCTGATGGAGGTAACTGGTTAGTAATTTGAGACTAAAATAACTTTTCAAATGTGTGTGTGTTTCTTTTTTGCACACCAAGCTGGTGTATGCTTGCAGGCAGTATTTCTATTAAATGAATAGCTGGATATTATGTAGTGGATTGACCAAGTGTTTGAGTGAACACATTAGTCATCACACAGAAGCAACTTAAAGGAATGAGTCACAGTGATAGTCATCTCATTTTGGGAAAAGGAAAAGAAATAAAGAAAAAAATGTTTCAAGCTTTTGTCATGTCTGTCAGACAGCCACAAAGCACACTACCTATCAACAGAAACAAATTCAAATAAAAATGGCCTCACCATACATATTTTATTTGATTTGCATCTAAGCACTGAAGATATACTTAATGAATTTTTCTATTATTCTGACAGTCATACAATAAATGGAGGTGAATCATATAACTTTTGAATATCTACATAGCCAGAACTAAGCTCTGCATATTAAATATATTCTAATATTAAATCTACCAAAAACATAGCAGAGGTTACATTTGTATTGTAAATGAGAAAACCTGTTTAACATTCTTTCAAATTATTTAAACAGAAAGTTTAAATACTATAATTTACATTAAATTCTGAATTTTACATGGGTTTATGTGGCTCTACCATTCATGCCGTTGAACTTCTGAGTTATTAATATTTACAAATAAACCACGTCCTTTCAAAGGATTCCAATGCTTACAGAAACACATATAAAAGTACATGCAATGAAATACAACTGTGACAATACAGAAAAATTAAAGCTATGATATGATTACACGATGAAGGCAGAGTTAATGTGAGCACATGAAATGAATTCCTAACATTTTCTCTTCAACTTTGTCTCTGTGTATTACTATGCTAATGTAGGTGATAGGTAGTATTTATAGATTGAAGAAACAAACTAGCACATGAAAAGAATCCTGTTTATTATTTGTGCAATTCCTAGAGTCCACTGATACTTACCAACTCTTAACTCTTAGATCTAGGGTGTCCAAATACTGCTTCCTTTCCAAGCAGGAAATATACAAAAAATGTAAGGCAGAATACTCTAATACTTATTCATAGATTTTGGATACAGGCATACATGAATAATAATATATTTACTGCCTATGATGTTACTATCTACAAACCTTATTTTTCTTTTCTGTATCATATCTTGTGAAGTTAAAATATAGCTAATGAGGGGCTTAACAATGAGTATCATTTTGTAATTACTTTATACTATTATTAATTGCTGAGACAATATGGAATCACTAGTCATCTGTAGCTATGGCTCGACTTGATTTTGATTCATTTCTTACTAGTTTGCATAAGATAGGCTTAAATTTTTGATCCATTGCTCAACTACTATCTCTAAACCATTGGTTCTCAAATAGAGACAATTTTGACACCAAGGAAACATTTGACAACATCTTGAGATACTGTTGATTACACAGGACAACTCTTCATAAGCACAGAATTATCTGACCCCAAATGTTGACAGTGTCAAGTTTGAGAAACACTGCACTAAGCTTTGTTGTCTGGTTACTCACCTCTCTGCTTTGCCCTGCCCCTAGATTTACAGATACTGAATTCCTGATTTTTCACTGCATTACTTACACTTAAAGATTTTCTAAATTGATTTGTATGTATCTTCCTAGATGGACCCTTTGTTTTTAACTGAATTTTACTGTGCTTTTATAAAGGCCATTTCCATGGAGTTTAGTCATTATCTTCACAAAATTTTTATTTGCTTCAGTCTGGGAAGAGCTCTGTGTTAAAAAATAGAAACAAAAACGAATTTATGAAAAACATTGTATAATGTAATTATTTAAACATTTTTTATCTTCTTTCTTATATGACCTTTTAAATTCAGTGAGTGACTTGTGGTTTTCAGGCTGGGTCAGGAAGTTTTCTTGGATGGGGAAATTCTGTCTGCTGAGACGCCAGGGGTGCAAATGCCTCTGTGGGCTCAGGCTGGTCAGTGACCTCCTAGGGTTCCCTGACAATAAGTTAGTCAATAAGTTGAGGTTGCCATCATCAGTTCTTAATTGGCTCCTGGTAGCACTGGTTGAATCTCTGCGCCACAGAGACTAATCAATTTTAGAACTCAGCTTCTCTGCATAGGCAATATTTATTTTTTCTGTTTTTTTATCAGCAAAGTTGAGAAAATGAACACACCCAAAACAGCCCATTTCTTAGCTTATCGATATCTGTACCCATTTCTTGCCCTCATGGACATATATTTTCCATATTTTGTTGGTAGTAGCATCTGACACTCTTCCACATGAGAATGTCTACAAACGCTAAACTACCTTTTTTTTTTTTTTTTTTTGAGACAGTCTCGCTCTGTCACCCAGGCTGGAGTGCAGTGACATGATGTCAGCTTATTGCCACCTCCACTCTCTGGTTGAAGCAATTCTCCTGTCTCAGCCTCCCAAGCCTCCCAAGTAGCTGGGACTACAGGCACCTGTCCCCATGCCTGGCTTATTTTTGTATTTTTAACAGAGACAGGGTTTCACCTTGTTGGCCAGGCTGGTAGCGAACTGACCTCAAGTGATCCACCTGCCTTGGCCTCCCAAAGTGCTGGGATTATAGGCATGAGCCACCATGCCTGGCTACCTAAACTACCTTTTAAACATTATTTAAGGTAATAGCTTTGTCTACCACCAGAAACCCTGAGACATTTTTAAAAGGATTTGAAGAGATATATACCCAAATGAACAGAGAGAAAAATTAGTGCTGACCAACCTGGGCCTACTTGCCTAACACAAAATAGATTAAATTAATAAAAGCAAGATATTCTGCATTTATAAAGATGTTAACTCTTTTTAATGTGTATGACTTATTAATGAGTTTAGAATGAGATTTTGAAGAATGTCATTCTGGATCTTGCAAACTGTATGTATTTTTCTGGTAAATTAATGTTTGATTTTTTTCAATAACAAAGCTCACAGGAAACCCCTGTAACAAGTAATAAATATTTAAAATTTGCAGAAATGTTTACTCATTCAATAAATAATGGCTCCACATTTAGAAATACTACAGATAAGTCATTTCTGAAGGCAAATTCTACTATTTCCTGGCTTTACATTCTGAAATTTAAGACAAAGATGGCTGTCTTGAAATTTTAGTTATGGGAAAGAAATTTCTTAATGATACAATTTTTTCTTATTCTTCCTCTGACAGGACTTTTGTTTATACTGTATTGAACTATTTCTGTAGTCTATGCTATAGAAATATATTTGAAAAATCATGTTTAACTTTTAGAAATTAACTTACATGATATATTTTAATTTTAATTAGCATTTTAATAAAGCTCCATTTCTCTAGTCTTTTCATATCTGGAAGATATTTCTTATATAATATTGTTTATATTATTTAATACTGCTGTTTATTAAAAGAGAAACTGAAACCTTTTACTCATATATACCAGACTTCCAAAACTGTCTTAGTTTGAAAATCAGTTCTCCAAAATACTTTCTCTAACTTAACTTTATAAATTAGATGCTAATATAATCCTAATAAATACTATAATCACGCATTTAAAAAATTTTTATGTTTCCCATATATGCAGCAGAGCATCATCTTCTTGCCCTATCCTTCACTATGGTATCTTTCAATAATGTAATTTGCTCAAATTCCAAAACCTCAATGAAACAAACATCTATCCATTTCATAATTCCCTGTTTTATTCAATAAATATTTAGTGAATGATTTCTGTGTGTCAGGAGTGTATTAGGAGCTTGGGGACAAAGTGGTGGGCTAAATAGGCAAGTTTCTATGTTTCTTCCTTCATAGAGTGTGTATTTTAACTGCAGTGGCAAGACAAATGCCTCAATAAAATCTAAATACTATAGTAAAAGGAGAGCTATTTCTTGATACAAATAATCAAGAATTAATGTGCAGTTCATTGACTTTGTCCAGCTCGGGGGACCAACATTTATAAAAAGCACTTTATTTAGTTAAATTAAATATGAAAGACTTAAATTATTTGTTTTAACAAGAAATTCATCAAAGTCATACTCTTATGCATGAAAGGAGAGAATGGTAACTCTATTTTCTTCTCTGGCTCAACAAAAAACTTTATAGGTGTTATTAAATGTTTATAAAATTATAGTAGATATTTTAAATATTAACATGGCAACTATTTACTTAGGAAAACTAATAGATGGGAAAACTTTTAGGGATTAAATATTATATTTTAGAGAACACAGTAACAATCATTGTAGAGCATTTGCCTTAAAATACATGTTCATTAAAAACTTAACTTGAACAGGATTATATATTTTCATGTCTTCATATTTAAAAGGTGAATAAGATTGATGCTTTTGTTAATATTCTCAATTCACCACTTTATCAAAACTTGTTCCTTAGAATGGTGTCTGCATTTCCATAGCCGTAAGAAAGAAGGAAACATTTTCTCCATTTTTAACTTTCTCTTTCTCTCTTTTTTTCCCCCTTTGGCTTTCTAAAGCCAAAGGCCTAGAGTTTTATTTGTTATCTATGAAGGAAAACCTTCACCATAAGAGCTTAACACTAACAATACAAAACCAGAGAAGTACAGTGAGGAATTTCTAACAAATGAGATATGAGGCATATAATGGTTTGCTTTTAGGACTTAGACACATTTCCATATTTTTCCAAAGTCATTTTCTGCCATTATTTTCTATTCATACAGCCAAATGTTAACAAACATAAGTTATAGACATTAGAAATTATTTACTCACATGGTCATTTAGTTAAGCAATTCTGAAAATTCATGTTTATGTTGTGTGGAAATGAAGCACAAGCTTTTACTTCTCTGACTCACCTATTCCTGTTGATAAGCAGAGTTCTACAATGTTCATAATTACTGTTTGCCACTATGTTGGGTATTTCACAGTAGTTGTTCTGAAAGTTATGTACCCTATAATATCATCTTATGTTGTTAAGGTGAAAGTTATCATAGATAATACAGTTTTATAAATATAATATTATAATAGTGAATGTATGAAATGCTCATTTCATGTAATGTAATATGACCTGAATTTCTAATATAATGGGAAAAGACAAAAATGTTTAAATAAGCTAAATTCCCTTTGAAATATTTCTACATTTGAAATATTACTTTGCCCTTAATAAAACAATAGTAAAACTCCAGTCCTGCTATTTCATATCATAGATTTAAAAAGTACTTCCATCTTTTAACTATATTCTGTATTCATTACCCATTTTAATTTTATAATCATAGTATTTTTTTATTTTTAATCATAAAAATTAAATAATATATACCTTTTTTTAGTGAAGTAATAAATACATAGTTCAACTTAAGACAATTGTAGAATTTGTATTTTCAAGTTGGGTAAAAAGCAAAATCATGTCCCATGATATATGTGTCTGTGCATATGTATGTATTTTATATATATATGTGTTTGTGTGTATATATATATGTATTATATATACACTATATATACATGCACATAATGTATATATACATGTATATACACACACACATTAATATAGTATATACGCACATTCATGCATACATATACATGTATGTGTGTCTCTGTGTGTGTGTGTGTGTGTGTGTGTGTGTGTGTGTGTGTGTATTTACTTACCAAACATATTCTCTTATTTCCAGGTAATCCTGTAAATTATATATATGTATTACATTTTTACTATACCTGAAGAAAAAACAGTCTTCTTAATTTTTTTATATCACTGAAGAAATGTCCATTAGAGTTAATAACTGATCTTAAAAGTTTACTCTTAAAAGTTTCTATAGATAACTGGTTGACCATTTCATAAATTTTTATAGCAATATGTGTTTTAAAGATCATCAAAGCATTTTCATTAATAAGAAGTTTTGTCTGCTTTACATCAAATGTTTTATATTTTTAACAAAATACAAAGTTATTTTCATAATACTTACCATGAAATAAAGATAACCTGATATTCACAAAATTCTTTAGTTAATTTAGAATATATTGAGTACCTACACATCTTCTCTATTTATACAAGTCTGCAAATATAAAAATAAATTAAGATTTAGCTTTCTTGCAATATATTCAAAAGCAAAGGCTGTTGATTACCTCCTCCACAATCAGCTCTGAAAGGATATGAAAAAGATGTAGAAAGAAATGGAAACATGATTTCAGAAACCACTATCAAAGCTATTATTTCCACCAATAACACCAACAAACTCAGAAAACTTCCCAGGAAGACAGGAGACTGTCTTGAACCATTACGGGTGTGGAGGAGGTGAGTAACTACAGACAAAATAACATTGCCCATGAAGATAAGAGGAAGCTTTAAAAAAAATTAAAATCTAATTGACAAATAAAGATTGAAGATGTTTGAGGTGTATAGCATCTGACATCTACTTTCCCAGTGTTGCCTCCAGTAACCATTATCTCCTTTTCAATCTTCTATCAATTCCTTCTCTCAATTTTTGGATTCTGTGGATTAAAATCTAACAAAATTGCCATATCCTACTGATATTTCTCCTTTCAGGGATAAAGATGACTCCTTGACCAGAGTAATTGTCTGTGGAGTTGCAACAAGAGGAACTTTGCTGGAACTTTCCACACTGAAGTGTATCACTTCTTTTAACTTATTTACCGAAGTGCACACACTTTGTGTGTACACATTGTGACTAGACATTACCAATACATATCAAGAGCTAGCATTAATGGAATAATCGATAACCTCAGTGGACCATGAGTTAATCTAAATAAATACACACCCATGGAGTAGCATAGTTACTTAAAAAGACAAACATTTTAGGACAAGATCAGACCTATTGAAAAAGAAAGAAATAAAAATACCTAATTGTATTAATTTGTTTTCACACTGCTATAAAAACTCCCCGAGACTTGATAATTTATTAAAAAGAAAAAAAGATTTAATTTAGTCACAGTTCCACAAGGCTGGGACAGCCTCAGGAAACTTGCAATCATAGTGTAAAGTAAAGAGGAAGCAAGGCACATCTTACATGGTGGCAGGAGAGAGGGACAGCAAGGGGGAACTGCCAGATACTTTTAAACCACCAGGTCTCCTGAGAACTCACTATCTATCATGATCTGCCCTCACAATCCAATCACCTCCTATCAAGTTCCTCTTTCAAAACATGGGGATTACAATTCAAGATGAAATTTATGTGGGGACATAGAGCCAAACCATGCCATTCTGCCACTGGCCCCACCCAAATCTCATGTCCTTCTCACATTTGAAAACACAATCGTGCCTTCCCAATAGTCCCTCAAAGTCTTAACTCATTCCAGCATTAACCCCAAGGCTAAGTTCAAAGTCTCATCTGAGACAAGACACAACCCTTCCACATATGAGCTTGTATAATCAAAAACAAGTTATTTAGTTTCAAGATACAATGTGGGTATGTGCATTGGGTAAATGTTCCCATTCCACATGGGAGAAATTGGCCAAAACAATGGGGCTACAGGCCCCATGCAAGTCTGAAACCTGGCAAGGCAATCATTGAATCTTAAAGTTCCAAAATAATCTCCTTAGACTCCATGTCTCATATTCAGGGGATTCTGGTGCAAAGAGTGAGACTCAAAGGCCTTGGGCAGCTCCACTTCTGTGGCTTTGCAGGGTACAGACCCCATGGCTGCCTTCAAAGGCTGGTGTTGAATGCCTGAGGCTTTGCATGGTGCAAGGTGTTGGTGGATCTACCATTCTGGAGTCTGGAGAATGACGACCTTCTTCTCACAGGTCCACTGGGCAGTGTCCTTGTAGGGACTCCATGTGGGGGCTTTAACCCCACATTTCCCTTCTACACTGCCCTAGCAGAGGGTCTTCATGTGGGCTCTGCCCCCTCAGCAGACTTCTGCCTGGACATCCAGTGTTTCCATACATCCTTTGAAATCTAGCAGGAGGTTCCCAAACATCAGTTCTTGCCTTTGGTGCACCCACAGGCCCAACATCATATGAAAGCTGCCAAGGCTTGAGGCTTGTATCCTCTGAAGCAATGAACTGAGCTGTACCTTGACTCCTTTTAGCCATGTCTGGAGCTGGAGCAGGTGGGATACAGGAACCAAGTCCTGAGTATGCATGGAGCAGCAGTAGGACCCCGGGTTTGGCGCATGACATTATTTAGGTCTCCAGGACTATGTTGAGAGGGGCTGATGCAAAAATCTTTGACATGCCCTGGAGACATTTTCTCCATTATCTTGGCTGTTAACATTCAGCTTCTCTTTCTTATGAACAATTCTGAGGTGTGCTTCAATTTCTCCCCAGAAATTTTTTTTCTTCTACCACATGCTCAGACTGCAAATTTTCTGAACTTTAATTCTCTGCTTCACTTTTAAACATAAGTTTCAGTTTCACATGAACTTTTTGTTCATCTCTTTGTGAGTACGCTTTTAGATAAAGCATAGTCAGCTCTTGAACACTTTCCTGCTTGGAAATTTCTTATACTAGATACCCTAAATCATCTCTCTTGAGTTCAAAGTTTCACAGATATCTAGGATAAGGGCAAAATGCCATCAGACTCTTTGCTAAAGCATAGCAAGAGTGAGTTTTATTCCAGTTCCCAGGAAGTTCCTCATCTCCGTCTGAGACCACCTCAACCTCGACTTCATTTTCTGTATCACTACTAGGATGTTGGTTAAAATCATTGAACAAGTCTCTAAAAAGTTCCAAAATTTCTCACATCTGTCTGTCTTCTGAGTCCTCCAAAGTGTTCCATCTTCTGCTGTTACCCAGTTCCAATGTTGCTTCCACAGTTTTAGTTATCTTTATAGCAGTGCCCCAGCCTCCAAGGTATCAATTATCTGTATTAGTCTGTTTTTTTCCACTGTATAATAAATCTGCCTGAGACTGGGTAATTTATAAACAACAAAAGGTTAAACTTACAGTTCTACATGGCTGGCAGGCCTCAGTAATCTTACAATCATGGTGGAAAGTGAAGGAGAAGTAAGGCATGTCTCACATGGCAGCAGGAGAAAGAAAGGGAGCGGGTAACTGCCAAACACTTATAGACCATAAGATCTCATGAGAACTCACTCACTATCATGAGAATAGCCTGAGGAAAGTCCTCCTCCATGATCCAATCACCTCCCAACAAGACACTCCCTCATGCAGGGATTTCATTTTGAAATTAGATCAGGGTGTGGACACAGAGCCAAACCATATCATTATCAATATAAGAAATGTGGGGATTACATTTTGAGATTAGATTAGGGTGTGGACACAGCCAAACCATATCACTACCAATATTAGAAAAAAACACTAGGAATAATAAAATGGAAACAGTGCATGTGAAAAACACAGTACAGTGAATGTGTTAAGGAGCTGACTGGATCCATTTGAAAAAATATTCATCAGTTAGTTAAAGAAACATATTGAGGTATTCTTTTGAAAAGCAACAGAACATTAAAAAAGAACAAAATATAAAATGAAACCTAAGTTTTACAATGGCTAGAAATTTAAATGCCAAAATCTGAATGCTAGAATCCCCAGCAAGAGGGAAGTGTATATGTTGGATTTCCAAACTTAAAGAAAGGTGAAAGATCTGTTAATATGGAAAGACTCAGGAACACCTGACAGGGAAGATAAGGGAAATATCTGCAACTGTAAACACAATGAAATTTAAGACTAACAATAAAAACACTGAGAAATCTCTGGATGTTTCCAGACACTAAGAGCCGATCATCTCCTGATCGACATCAGATTTCCCATTGTAAAAAAAAAAAAAAAAAAAGAGAGAGAGAGAAATAATTTATTTATTTCTTAAAACAAGTTGCCTTTGAACCCACAAGTTTATATCCAAACAAATTTTATTTCAAATGTGACTGTCACAATTATTTATGAAGAAGGGAAAGTACACCCTCCAAAAGCTAGAGTTTACATTTTGCATATAGCAACATTATGAGGGTGGACAAGAAGTCCACAAAAACACGGTAAACTCTTAAAATACTTTTGTTGTGATGGGGAAGATATAAATATCAAGTCTAAGATTAATGTGATTATCTAAGTATGAGAATGTGGCCTAAATTAAGGGTAACATCATGAGAACAAAAATACAGTAATTTACTTTATGGATTGAATATAAACAGACTCCTGTTGTCTGGATGCAGTGGCTAATGCTTGTAATTCCACAACTTTGGGAGACCTAAGTGAGTGGATCACTTGAACCCAGCAGTTCCACACCAGCCTGGACAACATGGAGAAATGACGTCTCCACAAAAATAAATAAACACATACATACATAAATAAAATGAAAAATTAGCCAGGCATAGTGGTGCATGCCTGTAGTCCCACCTACTTGGGAGGCTGAGGTGAAAAGATCACTTAAGCCTGGGAGATAGAGGCTGCAGTGAGCTGTGATTGGGCCACTGCACTCCAGCCTGGATGACTGAATGAGACTGTCTGAAAAAAAAAAAAAAAAAGAAGATTCCTGTTGAGCAAATTGGGAATTAAAAGTTAGATATCACCTGCTTGTATTTGTAGAAATAATTTGGGTACTTTGTAACATTAAGCCCTGTACCATTCTGCTTCCTTCAGTCTTATTTATTCATAATTTTTTAATACTATGAATCTATCCATCCATCCATCCATCTATTAGTTTCTATGAGAGCTCTCTTCTCAACACTAACATTGCTATAATGTTTACACTTACTTGTACAAACTCACTTTTGCTGTATATTTTATTTCTTCATTTTTGCAAGGTAAAACAAGTGTAAATGGTTTAAAAGTAATTTTTAGTGTTATTTCCCCAAGGACCATTATTTCATTTACTCTGTGGAAATAACGTTCCATGTTGAAATAAATTTAGGACTTGCTGACATAACCAGTTGCCTAAACTCAATGCATCACAGCCTTTATTCTACACATGGTCTTATGAATTTTCAAATAAAAAGTTTTCCAATAATATCAGAACACCTCCTAAAATATCATTCTACAAACTCAGAATAATAAATGCAGGCAAAGTATAATATGTTAAATCCAAATTTTGGAAAAGGTTCATCTAGTTTTGTTTAGAAGTTGGCCTTAATGGCAGTCTACAAACATTAATTATCTGCTCTTCCACTAACTAACCATGTGAACTTTGGCAAGTGACTCAGTTTTTCTGTGCCTTATTATATAGGTAATTATAAGAACTATTGTCTAATATATGGAAGCCACATATGTTTTAATAATTTTAATTTAACTTGTATAACTGCCTATAAACTGCATTATGTTAAAAGAAAATCATTTTTCATTTTCTGCTTTGTGTCACCTGACAGTCTCATCTAGAATTTTTGTTCTAGTTTATGATTTCAAATTTTCATATTTCAATTTTTTAATCTTAAATATTATATCTGAATGTATATATTTTACATAAAATTTTTAATATGCATCTCATATTTATTACTATTATACTCTATGTTAAATGTATTAATTTATCAAATTTGCCTGTCAAGTTACAAGAGAAATATGTATATATTGTGTGTATTAGTCTCAAGAAAAATAGTTATTGTATATCTCATATTCTTAAAAACAGTAATTGTATGTCTTATATTAATACAATCTTTGTAAATTCTCTAAATTGTATGTCTCATTTTATTTTAAGATAAAAGTAGTTGGTAGCAAAATTATGGTGAAATCCATATAGCAGCCCATACATTTCAATTCTTCAGTAGTATTTAAATAAAATTTTTAATTAGAATATAGAAATGCTATGATATAAATATATAATATATAATATATAATATAAATATATAATAATCAGAATAGTTAAAAAGTATTTCAATATAACCTTTGAGTGAACATAAATATGAGAGTTTTTGAAAATATTCTTTGATTAATATTTTATTTTTATGAAAATTTCCAATATTAGAGGACTATACAAATTTGCACAATGATAGAATAAATGTATAATCAGCACAATATGATATTCAAGTCAGTGGAGTGTATTTGGATTTAAATAGTCACATATAGTAGATTCTGTTGTAATTTTGATCATGATTTTGCAAAGATGAAATTCCTTACTAATTTATTTTCTAAAATTGTATCCATAATCATCTAGAATGCTGAAAATTAAAAAGTAAGCTTAATTGGTAGGAAGAATTACTTCCCTTTTTATTGATTTCTTATTGTAAAGTAGGCAACTTCCACTATAGCTATTAGACAGCATGGATTGAGTGGATACCACTCCATTTCTACAATTAACTGCTTTGTCAAAATTTCTAGGATTTAATCCAACAGCAATCTCTTGAATGTGTATTTTATTGAAGGTGAAAATTATACAGCAAGAAACTAAATTAGGCAAGATAAATCTTCACAACACTTAAAATACCAAAAAAATTAAAAAGCAGAAAATAACTATTTTTCTACATTCTTGCATTTGCGAACTTTATTTTTGAAAAGTACAAATGAGGGCACAAATACTATTTTTTAAAAATAGCTCTCCATGAAAAATCTTTTCTTCTCTATAGCTGATGTGACAGAAATGAGTAGGATGAGGAACATGAGAAAGTCAGGGGGATAAAAGTGAAATTGTTATTCAGTGTTGGTACTCTGGAACATAACAGGTTCAGTTCATGGACATAGTTGTAAGTCCAAGTACTCATGCATGCACATACACAAATATTAAACTATGAAAATAGTTGTAAGGCAGTAACAACACAACTGAGAAATATCATTAATTTGTGTTCCATTATTAAAACCTAGCAAAAATATCTTTTTTTGTTTGTTTGGAACAGAGTCTCGCTCTGTCACGAGGTCGAAGTGGAGTAGCACCTTCTCAGCTCACTGCAACCTCCGCCTCCTGGATTCAAGCGATTCTCCTGCCTCGGCCTCCTGAGTAGCTGGGACTACAGGCACGTGCCACCACGCCCAGCTAATTTTTGTATTTTTAGTAGAGACTGTGTTTCGTCATATTGGCCAGGATGGTCTCAATTTCTCGATCTTGTGATCCACCCACCTCAGCCTCCCAAAGTTCTGTATTACAGGTGGGTGCCACCGTGTAATATCTTATACAGTAAATTTACTTAACATGTTTAAAGACTAGAGAAAAAACTTGAATAATACTTACAAATTGTTAAAGCAAGGAAAAACAAGCCAAATTAACCAGTGAACAAACAGTCCACTTATTTTTGTCTAAACCTTACAGCAAATGATAGTAGAAACATATGATGATATCAGTAAGAATATTTTTGTAGGTAAATATTAAATATATGTTTTGTGTAGATTTACAGCTGAAAAAAAATAAACCTTGGTGTTTCTAAAATATAATTTACCATAACTTTTAGAAATTCTGATTTAAGTAGTTCAGTTTTTTAAAAAAGTTTTTATTTAAAAACTATCTCCCAATTTAATTTTCACTTTAAATGTGTGCCAATAAAATGAGTGTCCTTTTCATGATTCTATTTCTATAAATTTGAAATCAAAATTTTTTTTTTTTTTTTGCTGAGGGACAGGGCCTCACTCTGCCCCTCTGGTTGGAATGCAGTGGTACAATCTCAGCTCACTGCCACCTCCGCCTCCAGGGTTCAAGCAATTCTCCTTCCTCAGCCTCCAAAGCAGCTGGGATTACAGATGTACACAAAAATTATTTTATAATTCCTCCATTTCCTTTTTCCAAGAAAAATGTGAAAAATTTCTTTAGCTTTTACTTGATTAAACTTATATTGACTTCTTAATATATACTTTTTAAAAGTGTGCAATTAAATGTTAACTTTTCAAAAAATCTTGACATTCATGTTTTCATATCTTCTCTCATCTTGAAATGGTCGCAATCTAAGTAATGATCTCATCCTTTTTACAGAGTTTATGACTGACTATAATTCCTTAAGGATAAAAAAAGGTTAACGTTTTTTACAACTCATATGAAGTATGTTACTTTCACTGTACCATTAATATAAGAAATACCTCTTTAAGTCAAGAAAGATAATAAATTTTTACTAATCCCCACAGAGGTATCACGTAAGATCAACAAAGAACACTATGTTTCATTTTACACTGAGGACCCTTGAAAGGTTCATAGTTAAATGTCATTCTTTTACAAGTAAATCATTCACAGTTTGGGAAGACATCTTAGAGCTTCTTAAACATGATTCACTGCCAAGACCTCTACAGTTGTTAAGAAGTAAAAGCAAATGCATAATGTACATTTCAAAGGTACATTCATAAACTACAAATTTGCAAAAAGAGTCTTGAGACATTTAAATCCATCTTAAAAGTTTTATTGTTTGTAATTTCACATCTCTAAGAAATAGATCAATGACTATAAACCTAGTAATGCTAGATGCTCTAAGTTAATACAGTTTATAAAGGAATGTTTTCAACTTTAAATTCATGTAAAATGTGTTATTATTTAATATACTTAATAGGAATTTTATTAAGATACAACTTACATACCACATTTCCTCCTTTAAAGTATGTAATTCAGTGTTTATTTAAAAATTACATCCACACAATTATAAAAGCATTACCACTATCTAATTTCAGAACTCATTTTAAAAATGAAGTTGCATCAAGAGGCAGACTACAAAATTACAAAACCAAAATTGACTTAAAAAGAAACTAAAAATCTGAACAAATCTATAAATAATTAAAAGACGTATCAATTTAAAAACTTCCCTTAAAGAGAAGTCCATGTCTTGATGACTTCATTTATAAATTATCTCAAATGTTTAAGGAGGAATTAACAACAATTCTTCAAAAATTCCTCTAGAAAATATAAGAGAAGGCAATACTGAACTAATTCCTTGAAGCCATTGTTACCCTGTGATTAAAACAAAATAAAACTATTGCAAGAAATCTACAAACCAATATAACTTATGACTACAGACAAAAATTCTCAACAAATTCTAGCAAAACAAATCCAGCAGCATACAGAAAGGATTATATACTATAACTATGTGATGTTATACCAAAAATGTAAAATTGTTTTATAAACAGGAAAATTGATAAACGTAATACACAGTATAAATACAATAAAGGACAAAATTACATAATTATCTCAATAGATGTGGTGAAAGCATTTGACAAAATCCAGAATCTACACATAATTAAAACTCTCACCAAACTAGAAAGAGGAAGGATTTTTTTTCAATTTGATAAAGGTTGTCTACTAAAACACCAAGGCTAACGTGATATTTAATTGTGAAAACTGAATGATTTCCACTAGAATTGTGATATTTGCCCTCACCATCTTTATCCCATCTTTCACTGGAGGTTCTAGCAGTGGCACTTAGGTAAGAAAATAAAATAAATCAAAACATACATGCTGGAAATGAAGAAGTAAAACTACATCTAATTACAGATAACATAATCTTGTACAGGCTTACTTCACTTTATTGCACCGTGTAGATATTGCGTTTTTTACATATTGAAAGTTTGTAGCAACCTTGTATTGAACAAGTATATTAAGGCCATTTTTTTTCAACAGCATGTACTCACTTCATGTCTCTGTTTCAGATTTTGGTGATTCTCACAACACTTCAAACATTTAAAATTATTACTTTCTCTGTCATTACGATCTGTAATCAATGATCTTTAATGCTTCGATTACAATCATTTTGGGATACCAAAAACTATACCCATATAAGAGGAAGAATTTAATTGACAAATGTTGAGTGAGTTGACTCCTGCTCATTGGCCTCTGCACCCGCCCACCCCATACCGCCCCAGCCTGTCTTCCTCTCCTGGGGCCTCTTTATTTCTTGAGATAAAAAATACTGAAAGTTGGCCAATGATTTAAATTATATAATTGCATCTAAGTGTTCAAGTGAAAACAAGAGTAGTATATCTGTCACTTTAAATCAAAGCTTTTGTAGAAATTCATAAACTGGCTTAGTTTCATGTAAAAAAAAAAAAAAAAGCCAAACCACTGGTGGAAACGAATAACATAAAAGAAAGCATAGTTCATGATTTCAAAACTTAATACAAAGCTAGTATATTTAAGTTAGTGTTGTACTGGTGTAAGAATAAGAAATAAAAATCAGTGAAATAAAACTGAGGGTCCAGAAATTAACCCTTATATTTATAGCTTGATATTCTGCAAGAGAGACATGACAATTTAATGTAGGAAGAACTGCCTTCAGAAAAAAATGCTGCTGGGGAAAACAGGTAACTGTAAGCAAAAGAATGATGCTAGACCCTTCCTTCAAACCATATGCAAAAATGAACTCAAAATGCATTACTTAGCTACATGTAAGAGGTTAAATAATTACATTTCTCAAACAAAACACAGGATTGAATCTCTGTGACCTTGTTTTAAACAAGTTCCCTTATCCTATCTAAAAAGATGCTCTTTGGGTCTATTGTGCAGTGTAAAAAATGGTTTACTTGCTATAATTTTGTGGCTAATTTGTAATGGAGAAAATACTTAAACCGAAAAATAAGAATATAGATACTAACTTTTAATAAGAATATAAATACTAACTTTTGGGTTTTGAAACGATATTATTATTAACAATGTGAAAATAAGGCTAGGAAAAAATACTGAGATAATATTAATCTGAAGCTAAAATGTTACTGATATTGAGAATATGGAAAGTAAATAATTATTTTTGTAATTACTATTATTATTTGCTGTTGTATAATACTTGTGATCCATCTTGATATTTATAAATATGCTTCAGACATATTAAGTTTTTTCAAGATATGGGATCCTGAGCCTAATACTGATTTCAAAATCCAAGAAATCATTTAATGGTTTACCTGTGCTACTGATAAAATGGTATATATATTTCTGGAGACAGAATTCCTGAGTTTATCATTTTCTTTTATCGCTTTGTACACTGAAATTAGGAGCAACAAACCAACTTCCTTGGTTCTCCAGATATGTTCAGAGTTATTATGTATAGAGTCACTAAACTCCTTGCCACTCACAAGCAGTGAATCTAGAGTGTCAAATGCATTTATTTTGCATAACTCTCTAAACAGTTCATGCCAAGGACTATCAGTGTTCCCTATACTATTAGAAGTACAGTGCTTAGCATTTGGGCGTTTAGTCATATTAAGCAGTCAATTCCAGAAATGCCAAACCAGTGAAAGAACTCCATCCTTAATATTCTATACCTCTGGAACTATTCCTGATACCAAAATCTGTATTAGTCAGGGTTCCCTAGAGGGACAAAACTTATAAAGGGTCAGAACTTATATAACCTTAATAGGATATATATCCTATTAAGTATTAACTTACACAATTATACACAATCAAAAGTTCCCACAATAGGTTGTCTGCAAGCTTGAGAAGCAAGGAGAGCCAGTCGAAGTCTCAAAACTGAAAAAACTGGAGTCTGATATTTGAGGGCAGGAAAAATCCAGCACAGGAGACAGATGTAGGCTGGAAGCTGGGGCAGTGTCATCTTTTCACAATTTTCTGCCTGCTTTATGTTCGATGGCAGATTGTACCCTCCAGATCAAGGGTGGGTCTGCCTTCCACAGCCCACTGACTCAAATGTTAATCTTCTTTAGCAACACCCTCATAGACACACCCAAGACCAATACCTTGCATCCTTCAATCAAATCAAGTTGACATTCAATATTAACAATCACAGGTCCTAAATGTAATCACATGTGGCTTTATAACAGTTCAGCAGGGGAGAGTTGACAACAGGAAATGTGCCAAAGAGACCAAATATTGCAGTTTTGTGAGAAACAGATTATGAGTTTATAAAATGCAGGCAGCCTCCAGAAGGGCAAGGAAAACAACAGAAGGAAAGGAAACAGGTTCTTCCCCCGAGTCTCCAGGAGGACACATCCCAGCTAACAGCTTTACATTTTGGCCCAGCTGAAATGATTTTGGATTTCTGAACTCCAGACTGGAAGAGATTAATTTGTGATAGAAACTTACTAAGGTGGCCATAGGAAACCAAAACATTGCAAAATAATATATTTGCATAAACCTCAAAATATGAATGAGTAAGAATCAGCCACTACAGTCTTAAGAATGGGTAAGAAGCAGCTACCACAGTTTTAAGAATCTCTTGATATAAGAGTTTGGGCTTAAAGAGAATGAGGAAAGAAACATGTCATAATATTTGGATCTAGGAAGCCCACTTATTACTAACTCATACTGCAGAAAAATCTAAGATCATCAGGAATTGAACAAGAGTATCATAGGCTAAAATATACACTGAGTGTCCAGGGATTACAGGAAGTCTTGAGGAATTGAGCTATCTCAGAATCTAAATAGCCAACCTAAGCACCATTGGAGGATAAAACCTTGCACTAAAGAGAAACTGCTGAAAGTGAAATACAAACGGAACAAAACGGGGACAATAAACCCAATGACAAAGCCAAATTCTGATAAAAGTAGGAAGATCTCAGAAAGCAAAAATTAATATCTTTATGACTTTGTGAAACTAAAAAATCAGGAACTGAAAAATTTACATAATATTCAAGTAAATATGAACACTGGCTATTTAATAATATTAAAGATTTAAAAGCAATGCATATATGTTTTAAAGGGGATATAATATTGCCTTTAATATAAGATATGTTATTGAGACTTTGTGTTAAAATATCTGGTGCTAAAATGCAGACTGTGAGAAATGGTTGGGATGGCACCTGGAGAAGTTTGGCAGTGGGTTGGTAACACTTGTGTACATGAAGTTTCATCATGCCATTTGTTTTCTTTTCTATATGACGACAGTGTTTCAAATATAACATTTAAAAAGGAAGAAGAAAAGGAAAAATCCTACCACACTAGTTGGCTTGTGACTAGCAGTTAGTAGAGTAGGTTATACACATGAATGATTATCTGTATCATAGTTAGGTATCATTTCTTGTTGACTAATATTGTATTATATACAAGAACTTTAAAACATGTTTTTATGAAAAATATACATTTGTACTTGGAATATGTAATTAAATCAATGGAATTTTTTCTATTACAGATAAAAAAAATCTTTTCCATACTGTTATTGTATATCTACTTTATTTAAAAGCAATTTTAGTACTGAATAACCTATTTCTATATATCAAATGTCACTAGAACAAACTAAAACAAAATTGCAATACTCAAGCAGAGAATTAATGACAAATGGGGTATATTTCTCTACAGAAAAATAATTTTCATCAATTTAAAATTGTCAGATAAAAATAGAGAAATTTGTCGACATGATGTCAAAACAAGCAATCCAGACAGTTATTCAATTGTTTTTCTCTTTAAGAGACAAAACTCACACATGTGTGGTAGGCTTTTTAAAAAATTTCAGATATTCTGTTATTATATGAGCATATCATATGAGAAAAAATATTTTAAAACTGATCTCTGGCATAGGGTAGAGGAATTCTACACAGTCTTATGTGACATAGAACTATTTGTGTATGTGCATTTCTTATGGAAATGAGATTTACAAATTTTCTGCATTGTATATGACACCAATAAATAGGAATATTTTCATTCTGTTATTTTGAATATATGCTAAAATAAGAATTGTTCGGCTTTTCTGAAGTTAACTTTGCTTGACACTTAAACTAGCTGTGTCTAAATTATAAAAGGTTATAAATTATGGAAATCAGTATCTTACCTTAAAACAAAACAAAACAAAATTCTTCCATAATCAAATGGAAATAAAAGCAATATTTAAGAAAATGTAAAGACTGGGAGAATATCTGCAAAACACATCTCTGATACAGGGCTGATATACGTATTTATTCCCCCCAAAATATATTTATTCCCCCCAAAATATATTTATTCCACACTTGATTAAGTTGCACTATGCAAAATGAAATGTTACCAATTTTCAATGCCTGCATCAACATTTCTATATTTTAATCTCTAAGAAAATGTTACATAAAAATATTACTCATACAGGGCCCGGCGAGGTGGTTCACGCCTGTAATCCCAGCACTTTGGGATGCAGAGGTGGGCAGATCAGAGGTCAAAAGATCGAGACCATCCTGGCCAACACGGTGAAACCCTGTCTCTACTAAAAATACAAAAAAAATTAGTCGGGCTGGTGGCAAGCGCCTGTAGTCCCAGCTACTCCGAAGGCTAAGGCGGAAGAATTACTTGAACCCAGGAGGTGAAGGTGGCAGTGAGCCGAGATCGCGCCATTGCACTCCAGCCTGGTGACAGAGCAGGACTCCGTCTCAAAAAAAAAAAAAAAAAAAAAATATATATATATATATACACAAAGCCAATCCATGATTTCAATTAATATCTAGCCTGTGGTTTCTCTCATGCTTTGTGGAGTATGAGCATTTTGTAGATTGCTAGCCTTTGTACTACAGTGATAAATAAAATATATGTTAAATTTATACTAGAGATTAACCATTATTACTACTTGTCAGTTAAAGTTTGATAAAAATGCAATTAAGACTTGCAAGGCATGCATGATTTCATTTTCTCGCACTGAATGTAATCATTCAGTGCTTTGGTTTTTATTTAATGCCTTTGTAGCAGTCTGCTTTCTGCTCTATATTGTAAAATTCCAGAAGGCAAGGGCTGTGGCTGTTTAAGTTACGTAGTGTGACATCATATGGGACATTCTGTGGACATGGATTTACAATTAAATTTTGCTGATAAGTAAATGATGTTTGTTTATGTAACAGCATCCTTGGGGTGTTGCTTCACAGCCGGAAACCTATGTGGCTGGCAGCACCTTCTGTCTGAGTATTGCTCGCAACCCCTGGGTTTGTTCCACCCACTCGGCTGGCCCGAAGGCTGTGTTCTTCCTGCTGCTGGCCTGGATCCCATAGCTGCCGGGGACGCGCCAGGCGCAGAGCGGCGAGGGGAGCGTGGGCGAGCAATCGCGGCGTCCACCATGGTGCACAGCTAGGAACCAGGGCTGCTGCAAGGGCCTGGCATCTCCAGGTGCCTGCACTGGCTCCTGGCAACGTTGCTGCCAGCCGGAAAAACTTCAGGTCACGTGAAAAGACCTTGGAGGTTGAAATATCCTTGGAGAGGTTTAGCGAGAGTAGTCAAAGGGACTGGCTATGTAGTCAAGAGCTTTTTTTTTTTTTTTTTTGAGACAGAGTCTGGCTCTGTTGCCCAGGCTGGAGTGCAATGGCACGATCTCGGCTCACTGCAAACTCCGCCTCCCGGGTTGAAGCAATTCTCCTGCCTCAGTCTCCGTAGTAGCTGGGACTACAGGCGCGAGCCACCCCGCCCAGCTCATTTTTGTATTTTTTTAGTAGAGACGGGGTTTCACCATGTTTGTCAGGATGGTCTGGATTTCTTGACCTCTGATCCGCCCGCCTCGGCCTCCCAAAGTGCTGGGATTACAGGCGTGATCGCGTGTGTCGCGCCCGGCCGCAAAAACTCTCCTAGAAGTTAACTCCTCAGACCAGGCCAGTAACAATTGATTCAACATGGACCAAAGAGTATCTGCTCAGCGAAACTGTTCTCACATTCCTGAAATGCAAAACTGTGAAGAAAGCAAGTTTGATTTCAAATCATTAAGTTTCAAGGTAATTTCTTACAAAAGAATATACAATCAAAATAAATAACTTGCTATTTAAAGAAAACTCTAGAAGTTTATCACCTGACTATAAAAAAAGAATGCTAATTTTGCTATTTGAATAATAATAAAATTATCATTATTATTTTAGTATTTTATTATATTTTAATATATAATTTAATAATTCTTATAAAAATAAAATGTTATTTTACTATTATTAATAATGTTATCATTACTAACATTATTATTTTAATATTTAATATTGGAGCTGACACTTCAATATATGGATTTTGGACGGACACGGTCCTCTGAAATCCATAAAGTGAAGTGTCAACTCCTGGTATCTAGAATTGTAACTATATTGGGAGATAAGGCCTTTAAGGAGGTAATTAAGACTAAATGGGGTCAAAAGGGTGAGCACCAATCTATGTGACTATTTAGAGGTAAGGTCATCAAAGAAGTGATTAAATTACACTGTGGACCTTAGGGTGGGGCCCTAAATCACAGTGTCCTCATAAGAAGAGACACAAGGAATCACACACACACACACACACACACACACACACACACACACACACACACTTGAAAACACAGGGAGAAGGCAGCCATCTGCAAGCCAGGGAGAGAAGCCTCAGGAAAAACAAAACTACCAGCACAGTGCATTGCTCTTGAATTTCCAGCTTCCAGAATTGTGAGAAACTGTACAAAAAGCATTGAAGAGATAATGTCATAATAGCTCAAAAAGTCAGGATCATTGATATCTCATAAGAACTGTATTTCGGCTATTTTATTGTTTGTTTCAGATGATGATGGACTTGTAGGACAACCATAGGAATGTTTAATTCTATATACATTCCATGTAGTATATGCCATATTGGCTAAAAACTGCAGTATTTCATTGTAAAGAGGGCAAAGCTGTAACTCCTTCAGGGCCACTTTAAGATCTTTCTCTTAGATTCATCTCAATTATTTTAGAAAGTGGAAAGTAGATTACTAGAGGGCCTATACTAAATCTCACACTTCAGTGGAATTTTGTCTTTTCTGTTCTCAAGCAGAAATAATGACTATTTAATATTGAGTGCTTTTTCCTTGTGCAATGCCTTTTTTTTTCTTTAGCAAACACTTTTTTAAACTAAAGTGTATATAATTTTAGGCACTGAGCATGCATTTTATATACAGAGAGAGAATGGCTCTGGACTAAAGGAAAGAATGAGTAACACCTACTCTTTGCCTTAAGGTAGATACAATTCAGTAGTGAACACAGACCTGAAAAGTACACAGAACTATAATATAAAGAATAATCTAGGTAAATCATACATGCTTTTAGCTGAAAAGAGATTTAAATCAATTCCAATAAACCTTTTATAGCCAAAGGGAATTGGCACTGCCATCTCTACACAAATGTTCACTGATTCATTGCTCTTGGCCTGGAGGAGCTTCTAGGCAATTAACTGGACTTATCAAAAATGTGTGCCTTCAGGGCCTACTTTCTCAGAAGTGGTTACCCTTTCTTACTCTTCTACAGGGTTTTTATGTATTTATAAAATACTAGGGTTAGAAAAGAGATTAAGGAAATAGTCTTAATGTTGATTTCTCTTTTCTTCCTAAGAATATTCTTCAATAGCCTTAATGAATATTTTATATTATTCTTCCGCTGCTCTAATGTGATTGCCAATTTAGGGAGTCTTTGGAATACAAAGGCCAAAATGTTTTTAATCATTGCCATGGATCATTGTGACTTAGCTTTACCACAAAACCACAAGACAGCTTCTCACAACATAGTCCTCAAGTTTCCCATCCAATACTATCCTAGGTCTCCTGTTAGCTGAACTTGGTTTCTACATCTAGAATTCCTCAATTTCATGTGAAAACACCCACATACTCTGTACTTATGTCCACTTTTCTTCCTTCCAATTTCAGAAAACTCTATCTCTGCAAAGTATTGACCCATTGATTATCTCCTGTCATATATTTCCAAATTTCTCAAGGTTTTCTTGCTGTAGCACGGAGTCATGATCTAGTTCTTTTCCATCTTAAAACAAATTTGCCTCCAGCATGGGTCCTTCTTTAATGACTAGCCTATCTAATTTTATTTAAGCATGGCTCTAATTGTCTTGTTTCTGGGTTTCGGGGTGCAGGGAGGTTTAGCTTGCCCCCTCCAGTGGGCTCCAGGCTCTTGGTCTCTCACTCACCAAAGAATGGGAGAGGGGACCACGCCGGGTGCGGTGTGCTCATAAGTAAATATCTGACTCAAGAGTTTTTGCAGAAAGTGATTTATTTAGGCAGAAAAAGAGAAAAAGGAGAGAGAAAAAGATGAGAAAGAGAAAGCGTCCACAAAGGTACTGGAAGGGGACCCAAGTATGGAATCCAAGGGGGTGTTCAAGAAGGGGACTTTTAACCTGGGAGGAATTCCCACCTTCCCCAAGCCCCGGGCCTATGAAAGGAGTTCCTTTAAACTTCCTCTGGAGTGATTGACCTTTGATCCTTTCCTGAGCGTGCCAAAGATAAACAAAGACGCTTAAGTCTCCTGGATGGAGACGTGGGAGAAGGCAGGTAGGGCATGTCGCTGCGAAGTTCCTTCCTTGGAAACTACGCCCCCTTGTGGATCCGGGGAGAGAATACATTCCCTCAGTTTGCCTCCTGCTTTTTACTCCAAACTTACTTCTAAACCTACTTCAATCCAGTTACCACTGAAATGACTCTGATCACTAGTAATTTCCTAATTACTGAAATGGATTGGCTCAGTTAGTTTTCAAGCTACTTGATCTATAAAGCATTTGCCACTGTTAATAATTTACTTTGAAAAACTTTTAATATTTTTTTCTTTGTTGCTTTTCCTACCATATCTCCTGTGTTTCATCCCTCCCTGACTGTTTCTTCTACCTTTTTGATAGCCACTATTCTTCTGTATACATACTTGGAACACAATGTAGAACAAAAGCAACGAGTGATTTCTCTTGTAAGATGTAATGGAATGCAAAAGATGCATACAGACTTGTCTCCCAGTACAGGATAAAGTCACAAATCTTTACCACAGCATAAGAAATTTGGCCTTACCTTTCCCATTGCTTACTCATACTTCAAATAATAACACCGTAAGTTCAACTGTTATTAAAATCCTCAATGAATATTCATTTCTTGAAGTTTAACATTCATTTCCTTTACGTTAATCTGGATTCTTTATCCATTTTTTAAATCTTGGCCCAGTATATTTACATTCTACTCACCTACTAACCACTGCATCTTCCATGGAAAAATCTGATACCCTGTTGATCCGACCAGTTACACATTCTGTCTTATGCATATGAATCACTCCTTAACTATTGGAAAAACCTAATATCCTAAAAATCGACCCCAGATCTCCTATATACAATGATTAGAGGCTGTTATTTAGAGTAAATCATCATCATTTTAGTCTCCATGATATCAAATCCAGTTCTACTTTGGTACAATTTTTTTTCTTTTCTTTTTTTTTTCTTTCCTTCTTTCCCTGTGTCTCGGCACTTGAGGATAGAACCAGAGGATGGGAAGCCACCAGCACCAAAGACATGATGTCAAGGGGACCAGAGCCCTTTCCCTCTTCCTCTGT
Source organism: Cheracebus regulus (assembly GCA_963574635.1). Taxonomy (NCBI): domain Eukaryota; kingdom Metazoa; phylum Chordata; class Mammalia; order Primates; family Pitheciidae; genus Cheracebus; species Cheracebus regulus. Next base: position 28,483 of record CAUYQU010032216.1, read on the forward strand.
ACATTACGGGGAGCGGGACCACGAGCCCGGTCCCTGCCAAGAAAAGGAGGGTTGGTACAATTTTTAACAGTCTGTAATCATTGTATACTTCTTTTTTAGTTTGTTAAACAATTCTTGTAAAAAAAAATTAGAGCAGATAGTACAGAGTTTTTTCACACTTCTCCCTCAAACATGCATGTGTGCACACATACACACACACACACACACACAGGTTTCTGCTATTAATATCTTCAGATTATGACACAATACTGATGCATTATTGCTAATAAAAATTCATAGTTTACATTGAAGTTCACAGTCTTGTGAAATAGTTCCATGGTTTTAACAAGTGCATAATGTTAATAGTTTCACCACCCAGATATCCCCTGTGCTTTATTCAGTCTTCCTTCTCCCACTCTTTTCAGACCCCTGAAATCCACTAATGTTTTCTTGATTGCCATAATTTTGTGTTTTTCATGATGTCACACACTTAATATAGTAGGTAGCCTTTTCAAACTGGCTTCTTTCACTAGCAATATGAATTTATGTTTCCTTCATATTTTGGGGGGTTGATAGCTCTTTCGTTTTTTTTATTACTGAATAATATTTCATTGACTGTAGCACAATGTGTTTATCCATTCACTCATTGAAAGTTATATTTGTTGTCTCTAATTTTGGGCTATTATAGATAAATCTGCTATAAATATTAAAGTGAATATTTTCATGTGGACATATGTTTTAAAATCAGTTGAGTAAATGCCAAGCAGATTGATTGCTGTATTGCATGGGAAGACTATGTTTATATTTAAAGACATTTCTTACCAAATATTTCAAATTGTCTACACCATTTTACATTCCCATAGAAAGGAATTAGAGCTCCTGTTGGTCTGCATATTTCCCTACAATTGCATTGTCAGTTTTGCTCTGTCTTTAATTTTAGGTTTCTTAGTGATGTCCAGTAACATCTTATTTGTACTTTAACTTGTAATTTCCTAGTAACACATGTTGTTGAACTTTTAAAAATATATATTCATTTGTCATGTGAACATCTTCTTTGGTAAAGAGTCTGTTCAGATTTTTTCCCTGTTTTTTATTGGGTTGTTTGTATTTTATGGTTAAATTTCAAGAAAATTTTGTATATTTAAAAATAAGTATTTTTCAGCATGTGTGTCACGAACATATTTGTAGCTCATATCTACATTCTCTTAACAGTGTCTTTAACAGAGCAGAAATGTTTAATTTTAATAATTTTAATAAAAGTTCAACTGATCGTTTTTATCTTTTATGGATGATGCCTGTAGTATTATACCTAAAAAGTTATAAACAGAAATCTGAGATTTTCTACTATGTAATCCTTTGTAAATCTATATCAAGTTTGCATTTTTACATTTAGTCCTGTGATTGCTTTCAGTTAAGTTTTGTGAAAGTTGTGTGATCTGAGTCTAAATAATTTTTTTTTTGTTTTCTTTTTGCACACGGTTGCTTAGTTTGTTCCAGCACTTTATTCAAAGAACTATCCTTTCTTCATTGACTTTCCTTTGCTCCTTTGCCAAAGATCAGTTGATTATATTTGTTTGTGTCCATTTTTGGCTCTATTCTCTTCTATTAGATACAATGACATAAAAAGCACAATCAAGAATATCATGAACAATTTTATGCCCTTATCTTTGATTCTATTCTCTTCTATTAGTCTACTTTTTTACTGTTTTGCTAACATTCTGCAGTCTTGGTTATTATATGTTTATACTGCAGCAATATACAATGATATCTGTTGAAGGTTTTTATCATGAAGGGATAGTGGATTTATTAAAATCTTTTTCTTTGTCTATTGAGATGATCATGTTGTTTTTGCTTTTAATTCTGTTTATGGAGTAAATCACATTTAGTGATGTACATATATTGAACCAGCCTTGCATCATAGGAATAAAACCTACTTACTTGATCTTGGTGTACTAACTTTCTGATCCACTGCTAGAGTCAGTTTGATATTCACTGAAGAGTTTTATGTCTATGTTTATCAGGATTATTTGCCTAAAGTTTCATTTTTTCATTCTGTTTTTGCCAGATTTTGATATCAGGCTGACACTGGCTTCATAGAATGAGTTAGAGAGCAGTTCCTCCTCCTTGAATTTGTGGAATAGTTTCAGTAAGATTAGTACTCATTCTTTGTCTGTTGGTAGAAATTGATTGTGAATTCATCTGGCTCGGGGATTTTTGTGGTTGGTAGGTTTTTTTAATTATCAATTCAATTTTGGAACTTACTAGTCTATCCAGGTTTTTACTTTCTTCTTGATTTGATCCTGAGAGAATGTTTGCATCCAAGAATTTATATAATTCCTCTAGATTTTCTAACTTTTATGCATAGAGTTTTTCATAATAGTCTCTTAGGGTCCTTTGTATTTCAGTGGACTGATTATAATGTCATCTTTGTCTTTTCTAATTGTACTTACTTGGATCTTCTCTTTTTCTTTTTCTTTGTTAGTTAGAGGTTTATCCATCTTGTTAAATCTTTTGAACACCCAACTCTTGGTTTTGTTGATATTTTCTATGGATTTTTACATCACAATTTTCTTCAGTTCTCATCTAATTTTAGTTCCTTCTTTCCTTCTGCTAGCTTTGGGGTGGAGTTGTTTCTTTTTTTCTAGTTCCTCTAAGTGCAATGTTAGATTGTTAATTTGACATCTTTCTAACTTTCTCATGAAGGCAATTAGCACTATAAACTTTTAATAGCTTTAGCTGTATCCGAAACATTTTGGTAAGCTATGTTCTTATTTTTATTAATTTCTAAGAATTTTCTGATTCTGCCCTAATTTTATAGTTCATCCAGGAGTTATTTATAGCAAGTTTTAAAATTTCCATATATTTGTATGTTTTAAAGAGATCTTCTTGATACTGAGTTTTATTTTTAAGGCAGTGTGGTCCAAGAAGATGCTGGGCATGATTTTATTTTTTTTTTAATTTACTGAGACTTACTTTTATGACCAAACATGATAGCAGAATATGTTCCATGTGAATATGAGAAGATAGTATATTTTGTGGTTCTCAGGTATAATATTCTGTATATGTCTATTAGGTCCAATTGGTTGAGTGTCAAGTTTAGTCCATAATTTCTTTGTTAGTTTTCACCATTGATAATCTGTCTAATACTGTCTGGAAAGTTTTAAGTCTCCCACTATTATTGTGAGGCTATATCTCTTTGTAGGTTAATAGGGATAATAGGGATGAATCTGGATGTTTCAATATTGAGTACATATATATTTAGGATAATTAAGTATTCTTTTGTAATTGAACCCTTTATGATTAGTAATTCCCTTCTTTGCCTTCTTAATTGTTGTTGGTTTAAATTCTGTTGTATCTGATACAAAAATAGTGGCACCTGTTCTTTTTTATTTTCTTTTGCATATAAATCTTTCTCTATCTTTTTTATTTTGAGACTGTGGGTGTTGTTACATGTGTGATGGGTCTCTTAAAGACAATGAACAGATGGCTCTTGTATTTTTGTCCATAGTGACCACACTATGCCTTTTGAGTGGGGTGTTTAGCCCATTTACATTCAAAGTTAGTATTGATATGTGTGATTTTGATTCTGTCATTATGTTGTTAATTTTGTTGTTAGGTAGACTTGCTTGCTTATAATGCCTGTCTGCCAATAGTCTCCTACTATTACTGAGAAGTTAAATCTCTTTGTAGGAGGACAAATTTTATGAATCTGGTTGTTCTATTCCTGGGTACATATGTATTTCAATTCTAAGTGAGGTGTTCAGCCCATTTACGTTCAAGATTAGTATTGAAATGTTGATTTTGATTTCATCATTGTGTCATTACCAGGTTATTATGTAGACTTGCTTGCTTATGGTGCCTGTCTTCTATGTGCTTAACAGTGTTTTTGTGGTAGCAGGTGTCATTTTCTTCTCAGTTTTATGTTTAGTACTCCTTTAAGGTCCTCTTGTAAGACTGACCTAGTTGTAACAAATTCCATCAGAATTTGCTTCTCTGAGAAAAAAAAAATTCTTTTTCACTTATGAAGCTTAGATTAATGGGATATCAAAATCTTTGTTGAATTTTTTTTTTTATTTAATGATTCAGAAAATAGGACCCCAATCTCTTCTGGCTTGTAAGGTTTCTGCTGAGAGGTCCATTGCTAGACTGATCAGGTTTCTTTTGTACATTATTTGACCTTTCCTTCTAGCTGTCTTTAAGATTTGTTTTTAGCATTGAATTTGGTGCACCTGATGACTATGTTTTTCAGGGATGGTTTTCTTGCATAAAGTCTTGCCATAATTCTCTCTATTTCTCTGAATTTGCATGTCAGCCTGTCTAATGGCATTAGGAAAATTTTTATGGATTATATCCTAAAATATCATTTTTAAAATTTATTACTCTCCTTCTCTCTCAGGAACATCAATAAATCATAGGTTTGATCTCTTTATATAAGCTCTCCTTCTTGGATATTTTATCAATTTTAAAAATATTTTTTCTTTATTTTTTTATGATTGAGTTGACTTGAAAGATTGATCCTTAAGTGCTAAGATTTTTTCAGCTTGGTCTATTCTGATATTAATTCTTTCAACTCTTTTATGAAGTTTTTGTAGTGCATATTTCAATTCTAGAATTTCAGTTTGGTTCTTTTTTTAAATGGTTATCATTCTTCAGCTCCTGCATTATTTTACAGAATTATTTATATTTCTTAGATTGGGTTTTAACTGTCTCCTGAATCTTGATGATCTTCCTTGCCATCCAGATTCTGCATTCTATATCTGTCATTTCATTAATTTCACTATGATTAAGAGCCATTGTTGAGGAGCTAATGGGCTTGTTTAGAGGCAAGGGGACACTCTGGTTCTTTGAATCCCCCGTTTTTGCATTGATTGTTTTCTCATCTGAGAGGCTTGTCTTCAAAGATGGTGTAAATAAAATACAGTCAATTGGCTTCATTTTTAGATGCTTTCATATGGCCAAGGCTATGTACAAGATCTTTATTGTTGACTAATCTTTTGCCCCTGGTTTTATAGGGATATATATTAGTTTGGATTTCAATACAGTAGATGCTCCTTAAGAGTAATGGCTGGCATGTAGTTATTACTAAGCTACACACCTGTTTTTGTATTTCCTCATGTTCACAACCATGCTCCTTTCCCTAGGAGATATTCAGGACAAGGAAATATTCCTAGCATTTGGCATATCTGTGCAGGGCTTCCAACTTCCTCTCTCTTCAGCCTCAGTCTCTGTGCTGCGTCACTGTTGACACTTGGTGTTTTATCTCCAGAGATATGCTTAAAGTATGCTGGTTTCCTCAATATTTTGCTATTTTTCAGTGGAAGCAGCATTTCCTGGCTGCATCTAGTTAGCTATCTTTGCCCTAAGTTTTCAATACTTATTTTTAAAAGTTCAAAGGAGGCAAGACATTTCCTGGATTCCAGGGTAACCCAGCCCCCTTCCTACAGACAGCCCAGTATACCTGTAGCACACAGGATGACAGAGAATGTGATAGAGCTATGTCGGAACTCCTAAAGCTGGGCAGACAGAGTAGAAGAGATGGACCAAAATATTGTTTTTAATTTTTCATGAGACTTCTATGATCCATGTGTTACTTAGAAGTGTGTTGTTTAATCCAATATCATGAGGTTCTCCTGCTATCTTTCTATGATTGAGTTCTGGTTTAATTGCACTGTGGTCTGTTAGTAGATTCACTGCACACCAGTTACTATTTTAACCCACTTCATCTCATCTTGAATTACACTTTTACTACTTGCCCAAGTCCAGTAAGACAGAAGTTGTACAACAAGAGTTTATTATTTACACATACAGAATAAGAGACAACAAAAGTCTAGCATTCAGGAGAAGCCATTCCCTCAAGTTTCAGGAAAGCTGCTCAGGGCAGGTGGAATTGTGTCTGCATATGTTTCACCTGCACTGCAGCTGAAAGAACCTAGAAAGCTGTGTACCCTGGATTTTATAACCTGGTGGGCACTGGACACCATGGGCTAAAACACTGAAGAATATGTTGTTTCTAAAAGGGACTGGAACAGAGCTTGGCCTATTCTGTCTAGTTCTTTCTTATCTCAGGATATTGCATTGTTAGCATTATTCCTCAGTTATTCTTGAGAACTACAAATAAGAACAGGAAAACATAGAAATATGTCAGTATCAGGCCACCTAGAAAATTGTCCTGAATTGTCTGTGACCGTACTTTGTATGATTTTTATTATTTAAATTTGTCTGAATGTGTTACATGGCCCAGAATTTGGTCTATCTTAGTGAATATCTCATGTTGCAAAAATGTGTTCTGCTATTTTGGATAAAGTATTTTATAAATGTCAATTAGATTCAGTTGACTGCTCCTGCTGTTCAGTTTACCTATTTTCATACATTTTCTGCTGCTGAATTTGTCAGTTACTGATAGAGGAGTGTTCAAGCCTCCAAATATAGTCATATATTTTTCTGTTTTTCCTTGAAGTTCTATCAGGTTTCGCTTTACATTTCTTGATGCTCTATTATTAAGTATGTACATAATAAAGATGTTTATATCTTCTTGAAGAATTTACCTATTAATAATTATGCAATGCTCCTTTTGTCCCTTATGAAGTGTCTTTTTCTGAAGGTTGCTTTTTCTGAAAATAATATAGTTTCTCAAGCTTTCTTTTCATAAATATTAGCATGACATAACTGTTTTTACCATATATGAGATTGGAAAGCTAAATGGCACATAAGTGTATTACATGCTCTTCCCTGTAGGTAAAATTCAGCTCTGATAAAGTGGTTTTCTGTTGGAGAAAAGACGTCTGATACATAGAACCCTCTGGAAATATTTTATAATCTTACTTCTTCTCCCACTGTATACCCCCCCGCCCCCCCCACACACACAGACACACAGACATATACACACACACACAATCAGTTTTTCTCTTCCTGGTACTATGCTGGTATACTAGCAGAGTAGCTTGAGGTAAAATCAAAAGAAGTATTTTCCCACTCACTCACAAGGTTATGGCCCCTAGAGTTTCTCTAACTGTTGGTCTATATTCAGCCTCAGTGTTTTTACACTATTAGCATTTAAATATATTTTACAGTTTATGACTCCACTAAATTCTGTTTCAAATAAATAGATCTTGGTGTAACTTTTATATTCACCTTTCTCTCCAGATTTCAGGATTGTAGTCTGCCCTGCAGGTCAACTTTCTGATGAGTCCCATAGGTTTTTTGTTTTGTTTTGTTTTACTTTTTTAGTTTTTTGTGTGTGTTATAAAAATGGAAGTGATGACTTCTAATCTCATTACATGTTGGTAATGTAACTTTAAATTCAGCACACTATCCTATTCTGAAGAAACACATCACATTATTCATATTTCATGTGCAAGAACTATTAACATGGACTTATGTACATACAGATTGGTCTGGAGAACATAGTTCCTATTTGGGCAAATACTTCCCAGTGACAATTCTTAAGAAAGAGCACAGATTTTGCTCTTACAATAGGTCTCTCAGTCATTGAGTATATATAAAGAAACAGGCAAATAAGCATTCAGAAAGCACCTTCTGAGTGTCAAACACTACAGTGGTTATTACATATGTGTGAGCTCATTTACTCACCTTTATCATTAAAAGAGATAATATTATTTTCCCAAAGTAAGACATGGGATCAGAAAAATCAGTCAAAATGTACAAGGGTACATAGCTCAATTAACAAGTGAACTCATATTTTAAACTAAGTTTTTATAATCTCAAAGACCCTGTGCTTTCAAATAAAATGGTGCTTAGTAATTTTATTGGAATTTTAATGTAAATATGATTACATATATAAAATTATTTGAGAAAAATTAAGCATTTGCACTGGACAATTTTCCAATCACAGAACAGTGTATTTTTACTCATTTAGTTAAGTTGCTTCTGATATATTTGTCATTGTCTATGTGCAAAGCATATAACAGGCTTGCCTTTGATTTTCTTAAGTTTGATCTCAATTGCTAAATCAAGATTATCAGTGTAAGGGCTCCCATCCCCAACCAGCCTCTATCAGAATCCTATAGCTCCCTTTTCTTTCTATTACAATCCTCTTTACATAGGCGAACAGTATTTTCTAAAAGCAGTGCCTTATACTTTGTGGTGTGAAGAAAAGTTGTTGAGATAATAACTTATCACCTTACCTGTTACAGTTCTTGTGTGGTGCTAGTCTTTTCTTATACAAGGATGGCCTCTGTATCTGTTTACTAAGTTTTGACTTACTTTTTATTTTTGTCCTCCTTTAATTCAATTTTTTTTTCTTTCAAACTGTCTCTACTGTAAAGAGTTAGAAATATGACATTATTGAGCTTAACTAATATTTGGTAGATGAATAAACTAGTGAAACTAGATCATATTGTATATATATTCACATATATTTAATAAATTAACAAAGGCATATATTAATATAAAATCCTGATGTCTCTTTTTATAACTGAAACTCATTCAGCCTAGTTGGAAGATATGAAATATCTCAATTCAGGATTGAAATTATCATAGTAAGTCTTTTTTTTCAGAATTCAAGATAATACTTAAAAGTTAAGATAAAAGAAATTTTAGATATGGACCACTATAGAAATTGTCATCAATTGAATATGAAAATAAGTATACAATATATCTCTCTTTAAACTTGCTAGTGGATTTTTTTTAACATAGAAAAAGGCATTGCAGAATAGTATTATTCCACATCCTATGTATATTACATATAGCTGTGTGTGTGTGTGGGGGGGGGGGTCTGTGTGTGTGTGTGTGTTTGTGTGTGCATGAACATGAATGCATTGTGGCATGGCCACTAAAGAAAAATAGTGTATATCAGTGCAAATCATGCTGATTTATTGCTAACTAATGGGCAGCTTTTAGATAGATAGGGCTATAAATGTTTATAAACATTGGATTCCACATAAGACATTTCTTCAGGGAGCTGTTTCATGTTAATAAGGTTTATATTTTTGAATCTGCAATACCCTAAAGAGACACAAAGCAATAATGCCTTCATCAAAGCATAATGTAGAGCAGTTCATTCAGATAACTTAGTGTAAGGAGCTTTCTCCATATATACAATGTTGGAAATAGCAAATAAAATAAATTAAATCTGAACAGAACACCGATTGTGCATGTTATGCATATTGATATAAGTACAATGACATAATAAAACTGAATTATTATAACAGTGTTATGCATTAGAATACATTTATGTATAAGAGTACCATATACAATGGGCAGTGGATTTATATTGCAAATATATGTTTTAGCCTTTGCCTTTCTAGTTACTGAATCTGTGCCTTAAGGTGTATCACATAAATTCTAAGAGACTCAATTTTCTTTATCTATAACTAATCATAGAATATATTTATGATTTAGTCCTCTTTTTCTAGATAGTATTGTAAATGGAAGTATTTTACATGTAGAAATAAACCAGCAACTGTTGAAAATGCTGAGTCCAATTAAAGAGAAAAGTTAATGTAGAACTAGTGCACTCAAAACTGAGGAAGTTTAGCAAATTCACTAAACCTTATTTAAAACCAGATGTCAAAGGGAATAAGTTGACAAAACCATGCCCCTGTGGGAAAGAGTAGATGAGAGTATATTGTAGATTACATCAATTCTGAAAAGTGGAGTCAATGCAGTATCCTTTGTTCCAAAGGTTTTTGTTTTGTTTTAATTAAACTATATGCTTTATTATTTATAAATACCATATAACTATGTATAATATGCCTTTATGCTCGCTTTAGATAAACCAGGAAATAATGACAATTGACTTTTTGTCTGAAATTATACAAATAAGAAGACCATGGGGTAAAATGTTCAAAGATAATAACCAGCAGTGTAGAATTTTATAGCCAGTAATGTCCTTCAAAAGTGAGGAGAAAAAAATATTTCTTCAGAACTGAGAAAATACATTATCAGCAGAAATTTCTTTTAAAGGTGTTTTAAATCTTCAGAAAGGAGAAAAATAACATAGGTCAGAAACTTAGATCTACATAAAGAGTATCAGGGAGGGAATAAATAGAAATAAAATATATTTTAATATTTATTTTAATTGATCTAACAAATAACTTTGTTCAAAGTAATAAGGATAACAGTATACCGGGTAATTATAACCTATGAATAAGTGAAATGAATTAAAACAGTGTTATAAGATATGAGAGGAAAAATTTATAACACTCAAAGTTACCTACATTATATGTGAAATGGTGTAGTGATATTTGAAGTTGAAGTACATTAGTTAAAAATGTGTTTTAAAAACTGTAGGACAAACAATTAAAGATAATAGAGGGAGACATAGTTAGTATGTCAAGAGATGAGAGAAAAATTCAGTAACCTAAAATGGTAAATAAAAACAACAACAAAAAGGATGAACAAAGGGGAAGAAGTAAAAAGAAACAAAGGGAAGTGCAAAAAGTAAAACATGATTACAAACGGGCTAAGACATGTTTAACTCAACTGTATTAAAAGTAACAGTAAATGGGAACACTAGCAATACACTAATTCTAGGGTAGAGACTGTCAGGATGTTTATGAAAACACATCCCAACTATATGTTGTCTACAAGAAATATACCTTTAATATGGAACCAAGTAGTTTGAAGGAAAGGTGGAAAAGGTATACCATGCTAACATCAGTGAAAAAAATTCTGAAGTTACTACTTTAATTTCAAACAAATTAGAATTTCAAATAAAAATATTTTCAGGACTAATACAGGGATACCACATAATGATAAAGGGGTCATTCTTCAAGAAGATATAAGAAATCCTAAACTTGTGTGCATCTAACAACACAGTGTCAACATACAAGAGGCAGTAACTTACAGAAAAAAAATTAACTTTCCTCTTTCAATATTTGATAAACCAAATAGGCAGAAAATCAGTAAAGATGTAGAGATAATGAATAGCATTATCAACCAATTTTGTATAACTGATGTTGTTAGAATACTCTATCCTCAACACCAACAGAGTATTTATTCATCTCAAACTCATATAGAACTTTAACCAATATGCTATTATGTAATGTAGAAGGTCACAGGACACAAGGCTAATATGTAAAGATCATTTCACATTTTATATCTTACTAAAAAAATGAAATTTAAAATTTAAAAATATTTTCAAAGTGGCTGGACTAATTTATATCAGGAATTTAAACTCACCGACAGTGTACAAGTGCCCCTTTTGGTCTGTAACTTCACCAATACCTGTTATTTTCTGGCTTTTTAACAAGTCATTCTAACTTGAGTGAGATAGTATCTCATTGCGGATTTGATTTGCATTTATCTGATTATTAGTGATGATGAGCAATGTTTTCTATACTTATTGGCTGCTTGTACATCTTCTTTCAAGAAGTATGTATTCAAGTCTTCTTGTTTTATAATGAGGTGATTTGTTTTACACTTGATTTAAGTTCCCCTCATAGATTCTGGATATTAGACCTTCGTTGGATACAGAATTTGGGAATATTATCTTCTATTCTGTAGGTTTTATAGATATTTCTCAAATCAGTTGACCCAGAAATCCAATTACTGGGTTTTCAAAGTGAAATAAATTGTTTTACCAAAGGACATTTGCACCCATATGTTCATTGCAGTGCTACTCACAGTAGCAAAAACATAGAATCAACCTAGATGTTTATCAATGGTAGATTAAATAAAGAAAATGTGTTAGATATACACCATGAAATACTATGCAGCCATAAAAAAGAATGAAATTGTATTCTTTACAGCAACACGGTCGCAGCTGGAAGCCATTATTATAAATAAACTAATCCAGAAACAGAAAACTAAATACCATATGTTCTCATGTATAAGTAGGAGCTAAACATTGGGTACACATTGACATAAATGTGAAAACATCAGACACCGGAGACTACTGGAGGTGCAAGAGAAGAAGTGGGGCAAATGTTGAAAAACTACCTATTGAGTACTATACTCATCATCTGGGTAATTGACTAAATCATATACCCTAAACTTAAGCATCAAACAATACACTTTTGTAGCAAACCTGCATATGTACCTCCTGATTATAAAAGTGGAAAAAATAATTTTATTTATAATATTAAAAATGTAAGAAATATATAAATCTTTCTAAATATATATGGGGGCAATATGCAGAAAACCATAAAATTCGATTGAAGTTAAATCAAAGAGCTAAATAAATGGAGATGTATTCCCTTTTCATATATTAGAAGACTCAGTGTTGTTAAGCTGACAATTCTTCTCAGTTTGTTCTACAGATTCAATGTATCCCCAATCAAAATTCCATCAAAAAATTATTTAGGTATCAGTACATGGATTCTAAGATTAATTTGGAAAGGTCAAAGTCATACAATATACAGCATGATACTCAAAATAAGAAAGTTGGAAAATTAATACTGCCCAATTTTGAGACTTATTACAGATGTATGCTAATCAAGACAGCATGGTATTTGCTAAAGAATAGATTCATAGATCAATAAAACATTACTAAAAATACAGAAATAGACTGACATTTAAAAAGTCAACATGTTTTGTTTTACACAAATGTTTATGGAAACTTTATTCTTAACTGTCTCAAATTAGAAGCAAGTTGTATGTAAAGAATGCAGCCAAGATGCCCTTCAATAGATAAATAAACTGTTGGACGTATTTCACACTTACAATGGGTTTCTATTTAGCTATAAAGAATAAGGAGCTATCAAGACATAAAAAATCATGGAGGAAACTTAGAATGCATATTTGTAAGTGATAAAAAGTTGTATGCAAAAGCCATATACTGTATGATTACAATTATATGGCATTCTGGAATGATGAAGCTACAATGATTCAGTGGTTGACAGAGTTTAGGGAGTAGGGGAAGAGTTAAATACGTGAAACAGAACATTTCTTTGTGGGTGAATTTTCTGTTTCAGCTGCATTCACAAATCTTATTAGATAGTATTTTTATTCTTTTTCAGCAAAAGAATATATTCCAATTTAACTTGTGATTTATTGCTTGCTATTTAATATATATATATATATATATATATATATATGCTTTTTAATTTCCCTTTAGATTTGTTTTTTAAAATGTATCATTTTAAATGTATCATGTTTTTTAAATGTATCATTACTTCCTGCACATTCAGGGATTCTTCTGTATTCTGTTGTTGCTTCTATTCCATATAAAAATATAACTGTGGAAAGATGACACTATGCATGCCAAAATCAATTGCATTCCACAACACAAAAAGTGGACATTTATGTACGCAAATTTAAGACACGTTAATGATTATGGGGATTATAGAAAGGAATGTAGAATGTGACAAAGTGATTTAACTGCATATCAGACGTATAAAACAACTTTATTAAAGGACGTTCGGGGAGAAAGCTGTTGATCTAGTAACTTTGAAAATGGTTGAAATTTATAAGACTAAATGCAAAAGAAAATTCCAGTAAGCACCATAATCTGGTTGATAAAGTTGTATACTGCAAGGTTGTTAATTAACATTTTTGACACTGCTATATATGTATACTGGAAATAAGCAATAAAACAAATATTTGGTCGAGGGTGGGAGTCAGATTTCTCATTGATGGAGTGAGACTCTTTAGAAAAGTAAGAGGGGTGGTGAGGCAAGTCCATGTGGCATAGGATTAGAGTGGGAGACATTAGTGCAAGTTCATGTGTAGTTAACTATAGCTACAGATGGTTACATATGTATGCACATATTTATATCTATACATTTCATAGTCTACACATATATTTAATAGCTATTTCATCAGAGAGGACCTGGAAGCAAGGGCCCTCCAGTTATCATACATAAGATATAGCACCCAGATCTTGAATTGTAATACAATTCTACAATAAAAGGTTCAAGGACTCCTTGAAGAAATGGCTGTAAGACTGGGGTAGGAAATACATAAGATTATTTTGGAGTATCTTATAATACCAGAGAATGAGGACTTGTTAAAAAAAAATACTGCAAGATAATATGCCAAAACCTTGCCATAACCAGGGACACAGTAACCAAAAGAAATAGCTTTTAATAGCCACAGTAAATCAGAACAATTTGAAAAAAAACTCACAAATGTATTATTGAATGTAACCAGAATATAACACAAATATTCATTAATCTGTAATAATGTAAATGATTGAAAATGTACATAAGAAAAAGGGACAAATATTGCATGTACAAGAATTTCAAATAATTTGTGTAGATACTCCATCCTCAAAAAAGTGAAAATTTACTGTACTTATTATATATTATAAATTTACTGTAATTATAAAATTTACTGTACTGAGCATAGTAAGTTTCTCTAAACAGTACATATGTAAAGGGGGACATATTACCTTTAGGGTAGAGAAACTTGATATATACTACCATATATAGGTAATCAAGGTCAACGTGTCAACATTAACACTGATTTGACATAAATAGCATATATCTTTGAAACCTTTTGATAAAAATTCACTTACTCTCTATGGTCTTCCTCCCACAAACCAATAACCTTAGCCTAATCATACGAAAAGCATCTTGGATGAGATCTTGGAATTAAAAAAAAAGGAAGCTAAATAACTACATAAATAACTAGGACAATCTAAATTGAATACAGATTTTAGTTGGTAATAATGTATAAACATTGGTTTATTCATTGTAATAAAAGTACAATTCTAATGGAAGAGATTAATAAAAGAAGAACCTGGGTGTAGTCTAAAAAGAAATTCTGAACAATTTTCAGTAAATCTAAAATGTAGTCATGCATTTCTTTATAAAGGAAATATGTTCTCAGATATATGTCATTAAGCAAGTTTGTCATGCGAATATCATAAAATGTACTTTCACAAACCTAGATGTCACAGTCTACTATGCTATACAGGTATAACCTATTGCTCCTGTGCTACAAACCTGTATACCATGTTCTTATACTGAATACTGTTGGCAACTGTAATACTATAGTATTTGTGTATCTAAGCTTATCTAAACAAAGAAAAGGTAATGTATTGCACTATAAGGTTGCAACAGCTATGTCAGTATGTGATAAAATAGTTCAGCTCAATTTATAATCTTATGGGACCACTGTGATATATGCAGACTGCCACTGACCAAAATATTCATGCAGCACATAACTAAAAAATGTAGTCAAAATATAAAATAAACTGTATTTTGCAAAAATGCAACATATTGTAAAAAATAAAGTTTATTTTTTAAAGAACCAGTGTATTAATATTATGTGAGTGAAATGATATCTCACTGTTGTTTCATTATGTATTGTCTGGATTGTATGTAAAATTCAACCTCTTTTCCCATAATTAGTGGGCATTTTGAATTCTTTATTTTGTATTTGATTATATTCTCCATCTATATATCCATATTTTTTGTGTGTTTTTCTTTTAACGTTGTTGCCTTGAATAAATTCTGCAATATATTTTGTTTAAAAATTCTTGGTTAGTTACATGCTTTGAAATATCTTCCCTTAATTGTTTGCTTATATTTTAATATTTTTCATTTTATTTTTCTTGCTCAGAAAAAAATATTTAAAGTGTATATAACATTTTAATATTCATTTTAATCCGTGTACTTTCATTATATTAACAATTTCTATTCTACTCAATATCACAAAAATAGTATCCTATTTGCTAGATGTTATTTGAGAGTTTTTCTTTAAACATTTATGTCCTAAATTGATATGTTTTGGCTGTATCCCCACCAATACTCATACTGAACTGTAGTTCCCATAGTCCCTATAGGTCATGGGAGGAACCTGGTGGGAGGTAATTGAAACTAGGGGATGGTTACCTTTATGCTGTTCCATCATAGTGGGTGAGTTTTCATGAGATCTGATGGTTTTATAAGGGGCTTTTCTCCCTTATGCTCAGTACTCCTCCTTCCTGCTGCCATGTGAAGATGCCACGTTTGCTTCGCCTTCCACCATGACTTAAGGCCTCACCAGCCATGCTGAACTGTGAGTCAATTAAATCTCTTTCCTTTATAAATTACCCAGTCTCAGGTATGTCTTTATTAGCAGCATAAGAATGAACAAATACAGTAAATTGGTACTGGGTAGTGGGACATTCTTGTAGAGGATACCCAAAAATATGGAAGCAACTTTGGAACTTTAACTTTTGGGTATGAAAAGTTTGCAAGACCCAGAAAAAGACAGGAAGTTGTAGAAAAGTTTGAACTTTCCAAGAGACTTTTTGAATGGCTTTGACCACAATGCTGATAGTGATGTGGACAATGAAGTCCAGGCTGAGGTGGTCTCAGATGGAGATGAGGAACTTGTTAGAAACTGGAATAAAGGTGACTCTTGCTATGTTTTAATGAAGAGACTGGTGGAATTTTGCCACTGCCCTAGAGATCCATGAAACTTTGAACTTGAGAGAGATGATTTATGATATCTGTTACAAACAATTTCTTAGTGGCAAGGCATTCAAGAGGAAGCAAAGCATAAAAGTTTGGACAGTTTGAAGCCTGACAATGCGACAGAGAAGGAAAACCAATTTTTCTGGGAAGTAATTCAAGCTGGCTGCAGAAATTGGCATAAGTAATGAGGAGTCAAGTTTTAGTCACCAAGACAATTGGAAAAAATGTCTCCGGGGCATGTCAGGAGTCTTAATGGCAGCCCCTTCCATCACATGCCTAGAGTCATAGAAGGAAAAAATGGTTTCATGGGCCAGGCCCAATGCCTGCTAGCTATGTGCAGACTAGGGACTTTGGAGCCCTGGATCCCACCCGCTTTAGCTGTGGCTAAAAGGAGCCAGGGTTCAGCTCAGTCTATGGCTTCAGAGGTTACAAACCTCTTGGAAGCTTCCATGTGGCATTGAGCCTGGCAGTGCACAGAAGTCAAGAATTGAGGTTTGGGAACCTCCACCTAAGTTTCAGAGGATGTATAGAAACACCTAAATGTCCAGGCAGAAGTTTGCTGCAGGGGTAGAGCCATCATGGAGAACTTCTACTAGGGCCGTGTGGAAGGGAAATGTGTGGTAGGCATCCCAATACGAGTCCCCACTGGGGCACTGTTTAGTGGAGCTGTGAGAAGAGGACCACTGTTCTCCAGACAGCAGAATGGTAGATTCACCAACACAGCTTGCACTGTGCACTTGAAAAACCCACAGTCACTCTATACCAGCCCATGAAGGTAGCCAGGAGGGAAGCTATACTCTGCAAGGCTGCAAGGATGGAGCTGCCCAAGGCCATACAAGCCCACCTCTTCTATCAGTGTGACCTGGATGTCAGACGTGGAGTCAAAGGAGATTATTTCAGAGCTTTAAGATTTGACTGCCCTGCTGGATTTTGGACTTGTATGGGACTTGTAGTCCCTTTGTTCTGGTCAACTTCCCCCATTTGGAATGGGTGTATTTACCCAATGCCTGTACCCCCATTGTATCTAGGAAGAACAACTTACTTTTGACTTTACAGCCTCATAGACAGCAGGGACTTGTCTTATCTCTGGTTGGGCTTTGGAGTTGGAATTTTGGGTTAATGATTAAATGAAATGAGACTTTTGAGGACTGTTTGAAAGACATGATTGTGTTTTGAAATGTGAGAACATAAGATTTGAGAGCAGTAGGGGTGGAATGATATGGTTTGGCTCTGTGTCCCCACCCCCAAATCTCATCTTGACTTGTATTTCCCATAATTAATCCAAAAGTGTTGTGGGAAGGACCTGGTGGGAGATAAATTAATTATGGGTGCTGTGACGTCTATGCTGTTCTTGTGATAATGAGTGAATTCTCATAAGATCTGGTGGTTTTATGAGGCTTTTACCCCTTTGCTCAGCATTTCTACTTCATGTCGCCGTGTGAAAAAGGATTTGTTTGTTTCCTCTTTGCCCATGATTGTAAGTTTCCTGAGTCCTCCTCAATCTTGCTGAACTATGAATCAATTAAACATCTTTCTTTATAAATTACCCAGCCTTGAGTATGTCTTTATTTATAGCATGAGGGTGGAATAATATGGTAAACCTATTTGAGAATTTTGTCTCATGTGATATGATGGGATTATGCCTTGTTTTTCTTCTTATGGATAGCTAAATTTTTAGTAACATTTATTGAATTGATATACCATGGAGTTCTAATGTTTCCCTAACAAATAGGAGATTCACCATTTAAAATCACTTAGTTTCATACTTTTTATTCCCGTTATTTTGTCTACTATTTTGCCAATGTTATAACATAGCATAATCACAATTCTATCTTATAGAAACAATTTTTTGCCTTATTTAAAAACATATAATTATATATATATTTTTTAACATCTTGCTTAAACTTACAAAAGTTTATATATTTACAGAATCACATTTTTGCTATTATTTTTGAGCCACTAGAATAAATAAGAATATTTACCCTTAAATCTCTTAAATCTCATTTTTATTTCACAAAATGACCACCTTTAGTGACTGTGGCTGACTATGCTTGGTTTAAGATAAACATGGTATGTCATTTTGTGACACGTATTTCATCATGATATGATTTTGTGATTAGTTCATTTTAAGTGAATTCAGTACTGCACCATACTATTTATGTATCTTTGGGAAACTGCTAGTGATGAATTTCAAATAACTAAAGTTTGTCCTTGTGAAATCATCAAAAATCAGCTGCATGAAGGAATTCATCCTGTAAGTTTTTAAAGTCATGATTCAGACTTTAAAAGTATGGTCTATAAAGTCAACAAGATTCACAGAAATCAGAGATATACTCTGATTATACTCTGATATATATATAAATATGTTATACTCTAATATACATATATTAAAAAACCAAATGTGTATGTATATGCACATTTGAGTTTCTTAGTAGTTTTCTTTCTACCTTCCAAAAAGTTTCAAATGTTACCAGTCCCAAATTACATATATAAACATTTTTGTACGCATGTCTGTGTGCATATACACACACATACTCTGGGAGACATAAGATGACAATAAGCTTTTAAATTATAAAACGAATAATTTGTAAAATTATACCACATATTCTCTTGGGGGGCAGAAATTTTTTAGCGTTATAAAATATTAATGTTTGGCTGAGTCATCTTGAGTTTAAAAATACAAATATAATGTAAATATTCATATTTTAAAATGTTTTAAATATATTATTTTCTTAAAATTCTCAGTGAAAGAAAATGTAATGAGCAAGGATGACCGAGTGCCTGATGTATATATAACTCTGACATTTCTGTGCAGACATTTTCTCTGTTTTACTAATTATGTTGCAAGCTGTAACATTGTAAAATGAATGTAATCATAACATCAAAATGTAGTAAAATGAAATTTCATTATATTTTAATGCATCAATATTTTATTTTTGTTTTTTACAATTTCTCAAGGTTATTGAATAAACCTAAATGTAAAAAAATTATCTACATTGATGCATTACTTGTTTCTTAAGCACATTCATAGTATTGTAATATTTCAAAATAAGCAGATGAGTCGAGGATATAATATCAGCATTTAAACAACATATATTTGTTTGTTGTATTGATTTACAAAAGGAAACAGATATATTTTCTGGTACACATATCTGATTCACAAAACAGTTTCTAAAGAAGGTGTGATTAATAACAATAAATAAGACAACACATTCCAGTGTTCTTTTTATCTTGAAATATTCTTCATTTACCAAGAATGAAGAAAGGATTTGCTATTGCCAAGGCACATATAATCATGTAGGGTAGACATCCAAGTTTTTCTCTAAAGAAAACAATTTACATTAAAAGTGTAAAGTAAAATTAAGTCAGGGTTCTAACTGAGACCTATGAAGGTATACCAAGCTCTTGGAGGGAATCTAGTGTTGAACTTTAGGAAAATGTGTTAATACTCTGAAATTGTACACAAAATCTTGTGTGAATGTTCTATTTAAAAAAAATTTTTATTTGAAGTTCAGGGCCGCATGTGCATGTTTGTCATACAGATAAAATCATGTCACCGGGGTTTGTTGTACAGATTATTTCACTACCTAGATATTCAGCTTAGTACCCATTAGTTATTTTTGGTAATCCTCTCCTTCCTCACACCCTCCACTCCCCAGTAGGCCCCACTGTCTGTTGTTCCCCTCTATGTTTCCATGTGTTATTATCATTTAGTATTCATTTGTAAGTGAAAACATGCAGCATTTGGTTTTCTGTTCCTGGCTTAGTTCACAAAGAATGATGATCTCCAGCTTCATTCATCTTCCTGGAAAGAGCACGATCTCCTTTGTTATAAAGTATTCCATGGTATATATGTATCACATATTCTTTATTAAGTCTACCATTGACAGGAATTTAGGTTGATTCCATGTCTTTGCTATTGTGAAGAGTGCTGCAGTGAACATATGTGTGTATGTGTCTTTACGTCTTGATTCCTTTGGGTATATATGCAGTAATGGGGTTACTGGGTCAAATGGTGGGTATGTTTTTAGGTCTTTGAGGACTCATCACATTGACTTCCACAGATTATATCACAGAACTAGAAAAATCTATTATAAAATTCATATGTAACCAAAAAGAGCCAGAATAGCCAAGACAATCCTAAGCAAAGAGAACAAAGTAATAGGCATCACGTTACCTGACTTTATACTACAG
This sequence comes from Cheracebus regulus, assembly GCA_963574635.1. Classification (NCBI taxonomy): domain Eukaryota; kingdom Metazoa; phylum Chordata; class Mammalia; order Primates; family Pitheciidae; genus Cheracebus; species Cheracebus regulus. The sequence goes on from CAUYQU010032216.1 coordinate 48,963, forward strand.
GGCTACAGTAATCAAAACAGCATGGTACCGGTACAAAAACAGATGCATGGACCAATGAAACAAATTAGAGAACACAGAAATAAGGCTGAATAACTACAACCATCTGATCTTTGACAAAGCTGCCAAAAATGCAATAAAGGACATCTTATTCAGTAAATGCTCCTAGGATAACTGGCTAGCTATATGTGGAAGACTGAAACTGGGCCCCTTTCTGACCCCATATAAAAAATCAACTCAAGATGGATTAAAGGCTTTAATGTAAAACCCTAAACTATAAAGGCTGTGGAAGATAACCTAGGCAATACCTTCTGGACACAGGAACGGGCAAAGATTTCATGACAAAGCTACCAAAAGCAATTACAATAATAGCAAAAATAGACAAATGGGATCTCATCAAACTAAAGAGCTTCTGCACAGCAAAAGAAACTGTCAACAGAGTAAACAGATAACCTACAGAATGGAAGAAAATTTTTCCACACAATGCATCTGACAAACGGCTAATCCAGCATATATAAGATAGTTAAACAAATTAATAAGCAAACAACAAATAACCTTATTGAAAAGTGGGCAAAAGACATAAATAGACACTTTTCAAAAGAAGACAGACATGCAGTCAAAAATCATATGAACAAATGCTCAACATCACTAATTATTAGGGAAATGCAAATGAAAACCACAATGAAATATCATTTTACACCCCTCAGAATGACTATTATTAAAGTAAAAAAATAACAGATGCTGGCAAGGATATGGATCAAACGAAATGCTTATACACTGCAGATGGAAAGGGAAAATTAGTGTAGCCATTGCAGAAAGCAGTTTGGTGATTCCTTAAAGAACTTAACACAGAATTACCATTTGACTCAGGAATCCCACTATTGGGTATATAGTCAAAGGAACATAAATCATTCTATTTTAAGACATGTTTTTGTGTGTTCATTACAGCATTATTCACAATAACAAAGACACAAAATCAACTTGGATGCCCATCAACAGTAGACTGAATAAAGAAAATGTACATATTCACCCTGAAATACTACACAGCTATTAAAAAGAATGATATCATGTCCATTACAGCAACATGAATGAAGCTGGAGGCCATCATCCTAAGCAAATTAAACCACGAACAGAAAACCAAATACTGAATGTTTTCACTTATAAGGAAGCAAAACATTGAGTACACATGGACACAAAGAAGGACACAATTGCCACCAGGACTTACTTGGGTGGGAAGGATGGAAGTGGGGCAAGGGTTAAAAAGCTACCTATCAGGAACTATGCTTACTACCTAAGGGACAAAATTATTTGTACACCAAACCCCCGTGACACACAATTTAGCTATATAACAAACCTGCACATGAACCCCTAAACCTAAAATAAATGCTTTAAAATAAACAACTTTTGGTTTCATTTATCTTTTGCACTTTTTAGCATCTCAATTTCATTCAGTTTGGCTCTAATTTTGGTTCTTCTGCTAGCTTTGGAATTGATTTGTGCTATTTATTCGAGTTCCTTCAAGTGTGATGTCAGGCTGTTCATTCAAGATTTTTCTAACTTTTTGATGTAACTGTTTAGCGTGATAATCTCTCTGCTTAACATTGCTTTAGCTGTGTACCAGAGATTCTGGTATGTATTGTCTTTGTTTTCATCAGTTTGAAAGAAGTTCCTGATTTCTGCCTTAATTTCATTGTTGACTCAGGATTTATTTAGGAGCAGGTTGTTTTATTTCCATGTAATTATATCATTTTAAGATATCTTTGTATTGACTTCAATTTGTATTGTTCTGTGGTCTGTGAGTGGGGTTGGTATAATTTTGGTGTTCTTGATTTTGTTGAAAGAATGGATTTATGGCTGAGAATGTACTCGATTTTAGTGTATGTGCCATCTGCAGATGAGAATGTCTATCTGTTGTTGGTTGGAATGTTCTGTAGATGTCTGTTAGGTCTATTTGGTCAAGTTTTCAGTTTAGTTTCCAAATATCTTTGTTAGTTTTCTGCCTCAGTGATCCATCAGATAACATCAGTGGAGTTCTGAAGTCTCTCACTGATATTGTGTGATTATCTCAGTCTCTTCGCAGATCTTTAGGAACTTCTTTTTTGAATCTGAGTGCTCTAGTGTTGAGTGCATATATATTTATGATAGTTGTCTTCTTGTTGAATTCTTTTCATTATGTAATATCCTTCTTTGTCCTTTTTGGTCATTATTCATTTAAAGTCTATTTTATCTGAAATAAGAATAGCAATCCTTGCTCTTTTTTCTTCTCCATTTGGTTGATAGATTTTTCTCCATCCCTTTACTTTGACCCTATGGATGTCATTGTATATGAGAATGATCTCTGAAAAACAACAGATAGTTGGGTGTTGTTTCTTTATTCAACTTGTCACTGTGCCTTGTATGTGGGACATTAAGCCCATTTATAGTCAAGGTTAATATTGATATGTGTGATTTGATCTTGTCACTGTGTTTTTGGATGGTTATTATGTAGACTTGATTATATCATTGCTTTATTGTATAAATCTTCTATGTAATTGTGTTTTTTTGGTGTCTGGTAATGGTCTTTCATTTCCATGTCCAGCGATTCCTTAAAGACCTCTTACAAGGTGTGTCTGGTGATAATAAATCCCCTTAGTGTCTGCTCATGTACAAAGGATTTTATTTATTCTTTGCATATGAAGCTTAGTTTGTCTGTATATAAAATTCTCTCACCGAATTTATTTTCTTTAAGAATGCTGAGTATAAACCCCTAATAACTTCTGTCTGGTAGGATTTCTGCTGAAAATTCTGCTGTTAGCCTATTGGAGTTATCTTTATAGATGACCTGCCCCTTCTTACTAGCTGCCTTTAATATTTTTTCTTTTACCTTGACCTTGGAGAAACTGATGAATTTGTGTTCTGGAGATTATTGTCTTACCTCCTATCTCATATGTGTTCTTCAAATATTTTGAATTTGCATGCTGACGTCTCTAGCAAGTTTCAAGAATTTTTTTATAGAAAATACCCTCAGATATGTTTTTCATTTTGCTTGTTCTCTCTCCCTCTCAAGGAAGCCCATGTGTCATAGATTTGTTCTCTTTACATAATCACATATTTATCAGATGTTTCATTCATTCTTTTATATTCTTTTTTCTTTATTTTTTTAATGACTCATTTGATTTGAGGAATCAGTCTTCAAGCTCTGAATTTCTGAGATTCTTTCCTCTGCTCGATCACTTTTGCTGTGGATATATTTTATTATATTATGAAATTATTGTAGATATGAAATTCTTCTAAGTTTTTCAGATTTTGTACTAAGAGCTAAACTAAGTTTATCACATCAGTTTGATTCCTTCTTAAAATGGCTATTTCATCTTTCAGCTTTGTATAATTTTACGGATTTCTTATTTTCCTTAGATTGTGTTTCAGCTTTCTCCTGAATCTTAATTGCCATTCAGATTCTAAACTCCATGTCTGTTATTCCAGACATTTAAATCTTATTAAGAACCATTTCTGGGGAGCTAGTGTGGTCATTTGGCAGTAAGAAGACACTTTGGCTTTTTGCATTGCCAGAGTTCTTGTGCATAGCAGAGGCAGCAGGATGGTAGGGTGGTTGGGTCCACATAAGTGTGCATACCAAAAAAATGGTGGAGGGGGCAGTGCTGCAGGCAACTGTATGCCTGTACAGCAGTGGGGGGAGACAGCAAGTAGGTGCATGCTAGAAGGTAGCTGTTTTCAGAAGCTCTCTGATGCTTTAGTGGGATTTGCAGGTGAAGGAGCTATGGCAGTGGCCACTGAGGGTATCTGAGGCTTTGCCATAAGTGGGTGTGGCCAGGCAGGGACCCTGGGAGAGGCCAGCAAGCAGGGGTGCAATCAGATCAGACTGTCCCCTTTCCTCTGGCAAGGTTGCCCTGTTCTGTCTCTGTATAGGTCCTAGAGTCAACAAATGCCAAAACCACTTACAAGAGCATGGCAAGACTTAAAGGATGAGCATAACTAAACATGTTTCATTGCAGCTGTTCCCAGGCCAAATCTTCTAAGCTCCACAGTCTAGAGTACTGTCCTTATGAAGTCTCCAAGCAGCTCTCCCTGCCAGCTCAAATGTCCATGGGGCTTGTGAGGTCTATTGAAACTAGAATTCTGCGGGTCTGTAGTGAGAATGGACCACTCCATTTCTATTTAAATCAGTCCATCCTTAGGAGCCACTTTGGTCCAGGAATGAGTCCTGGGGCTTGGTAACACCATGTGGTGAACCCAGTTTCTTCCTTCATCTCAGAGTCTGCATCCTCTCTCTTTCCACTCTCAATGACTTCCTTCCAATGCTCAGAGTGCTGGTCTTCTTGACAGTCTGTTCTCTTAGTAGGACATTCTCTTCCTGGCTGAGTCTAGTAAACTATCTTGGCTCTTCCCTCAGTTGTGTACTTTCAAAAGGGTGAATTTTATGGCGTCTGAGTTATATGTCAATTTATTATACCCTCAGGCTCCCAGGTATCTTGTATGATGAGCATAAAAACTTGAACCACTTGTTGTGGGTCAGGACCACTGCAGTCCCATTCCCAAGTTTGCATTCCAGGCCTCGAGCTGGAATGAGAGTTCCCAAGGTCAGACTGGTCTTTAGTTCAGTTTTCAGTCTTCAGAAGGAGAATATTGAGTGAGGGGCAATGAATTTTTAATTTGTTCATATTGTATCCTAAGTTCCCAGAGAGGCATGAATGTATAAATGAACACATTTCGTATGTAAAATATTGGTGATTTTAAGCATCATACAAATATAACACTTAGAAAATAATTTTAAAATAAAAATTTTCATTCACCTGGACATTAATATAAATATAAATGTGACATATTGATACAAATATTTGTACAACCAGAACCTAAAAGAATGCTACAGGTATAGTTATTCATCCAAAATTTGCTTAATGAATAAATTAATTAATCATCAAGGGAATTCATAATTAAGAATTTATATTAATATATTCTTATTTAATCTGTGTGAAAATTGCTGGCTATTTTAAGAATATAGGAATATTTCTTTCAACAATCTGATCTCTGATTATCCTGTACACCATCTGAAGGAAAAGCAGGTGTGAGCAAGATAATAGTCTCATAGGCCATATTTTATTAATCCTTAAAACCATCTCTCAATGATACCTGGAGGAAAGTGCATTTATGTTTCTCGATTATTAGGAAGTAAATGGGCTTTGCAGTGGAGTTACAAAGTGCACACTAGCCTTGGATATTGGTCTAGACAAAAGGGAGGGTCTGGAAGGGGTGAAGAAAAAAGAGTGCTGGCATTAACATTTGTATCCAATGAGGAAAGGAAGCTACATTCATCCTGAAGAGGCATATGTTCTGGAAAGCTAAATTTCTTTGTATTTTATGCCCCCTCAAAACATATTTAAGGAAATAATTATGTCCATTGGTGCCTATTTGTCTATTATATAATAACAGAATGCTTTTTTAGGCCACTGAACTGTTCTTTATTATGCTCATCAGGGTGACTTATTAATATAATGCTCACTGACTGCTATGTTTCTATCAAAAATATTGAGATGGTAATGTTTTTAACTTTTTTAGATAAAATATTAACTTTTAAGCAATTGACATTACTTTTCTTTGTTTCAAAATTAGGTACTGCCAGATAAGCAGTAGTTTACATTTCGATTGCAGATGTCGATGTAGGTCTGTACACAGACATTAAGAGAAATAAATACTATATGATTAATGTCAAAGAAATTCTTGCTAATCAAGGAAGTATTAATATGTGCATATGGGTGTACTAAATCTTAGACAATGGTCTTTTGCAGGTATTTACATATCTATGGTAAAATAAGCACATTTAAAATTTGCAAGTATGTAAAGTTTCTTTATAATAAAGAATAATTTTGTTGAATAAAATGAATTCTGAAGTCATTAAACAAAATGGTAGTTACTAGAGTTGTTGTAATATCCACATAATGATTCGTAGTAATTGTGTGAACATGATTCTGAAATTATTAATGTAGTAATGAACAACAGATAAATGACAAGGAAAACATTCTTACAATAGAAGTAACATGATGACAATACTAAACCTTATTTTGAAAACTTTCTAGTAAAGCTATTTCTTATAAGAGTCTAATTCTCTTTTTGTACATGGTAAAATTTAATAGTCCTGTAACCATTTGATTTTATTTTCATTATCAAGGTCCTTAGTCTGTTGAAGCTGCTGTAATAGTATACCATCAACTGGGTGTCTGACAAACAACAGAAATTTATTTCTTATAGTTGTAGAGGATGGTAAAAACAAGATCAAGGTGCCAGCAGATATGTTGTCTGGTGAGGGCCTGCACTCTACTTCATAGATAATAAGCTTTGTGCAGTATGCTCAAATGGTGAAATTGGCAAACAAGCTTCCATAGGTCTCTGTTTGAACTAATCCCAGTCATGAGGACTCTGCTTGCTTTCGCAACCTAATCACAATGTAAACTCTCCATCTCCTAATATTATAATAGGGAGATTAAATTTTAATATATAAATTTTTGGGGAAGACAAACATTCAGACAGTAGCATCAGGGAAATTCTGCTCCAAATTTGAACCAACGAACTTCCTAATAGGTTTTGAAATCCAATCTACAGATGAATTGTAATCTGCAAACAGATATATATACATTCAGTTATACATTTTTTGTGTGAAATAAATGCTAGATCTATGTCATATCAGAGAAATTGGAGGTTCTATTTAAGTGAAATTACTGTGAAATCATATTTGTCCCATTAATGCTAGCAACTTTAGTATATGAGATTAAATATTTTACAATTTTGTGTTCTCACCCAGTATTGTTAATTATAATCATTTTTCTATCAGGATGCATTGCTAATAATTTCTTCTGCTAACATACAGTGTTTACTTAGAAAATATTAAAATAAAATTAAATGATTTTCACCTATTTTTACTTTCTGAGCTATAATATTCTCCTATTATAAATTCCCTGTTAGGTCAAATAAATTTCATTTTGTTGCCTAGAAATCTCTTTATTAGGAATGTTCTTGATTTTAAGAAGCTACACATAAAATCTACTTTATTACTTTTTAAAGGATATATACTGGAAAAGCAAGGTACAGATACTTTAAAATATATCCAAACTGAAGGCAGTAACTATGAGTAAAGGCTTGAGAGAAAATTTATGATTAAAATATTTCTGCTTCATTGTATGAATATGTCTTAATTCCAATATTTATTTCAATGAAGTGATAATAACATCTACTTTTATGATAGTCATAGTTATATATATATATATATAAATATATATGTATGTATATATATATGTATGTGTGTATATATATATGTATGTATGTGTATATATATATGTATGTGTGTATATATATATGTATGCATATATATATATATGTGTGTGTATATATATATAAAACTTTAAATTCTGGTTGATGTTAGGTCTTATGTTTAAATATTTAATCCATCTGGAGTTAATTTTAGTGTAAGGTGTAAGGAAGGGGTCCAGCTTTAGCTTTCTGCACATGGCTAGCCAGTTTTCCCACCACAATTTATTAAGCAGTGAATCCTTTCTCCATTGCTTGTTTTTGTCAGGTTTGTCAAAGATCAGATGGTTGTAGATGTGTGGCATTAATTCTGAGGCTTCTGTTCTGTTCTATTGGTCTATATTTCTGTTTTGGTACCAGTACCATGCTGTTTTGATTACTGTAGCCTTGCAGTAGAGTTAGAAGTCAGGTAGTATGATGCCTCCATCTTTGTTCTTTTCGCTTAGGATTGTCTTGGTTATGTGGGCTCGTTTTTGGTTCCATATGAAGTTTAAAGGGGATTTTCCAGTTCTGTGAAGAAGGTCAGTGGTAACTTGATGGGGATAGCATTGAATCTATAAATTACTTTAGGCAGTAAGGCCATTTTTGCAATATTGATTCTTCCCAACCCTATGAGCATATAATGTTTTTCCATCGGTTTGTGTCCTCTCTTATTTCCTTAAGCAGTGGTTTGTAGTTCTCCTTGAAGAGGTCCTTTATATCCTTTGTTAGTTGGTATTTTATTCTCTTTGTGGCAATTGTGAATGGGAATTCTCTCATGATTTGCCTCTCTGTCTGTTATTGGTGTATAGGAATGCTTGTGATTTTTACACATTGATTTTGTATCCTGATACTTTGCTGAAGTTGCTTATCATCTTAAGGAGATTTTGAGCTAGAGGATGGTATCTTCTAAATATACCATCATGTCATCTGCAAATAGAGAAATTTGACTTCCTCTTTTCCTAACTGAATACCCTTTATTTCTTTTTCTTGCCGTATTGCTCTGGCTAAAACTTCCAATACTGTGTTGAATAGGAATGATGAAAGAGGGCACTCTTGTCTCTTGCCAGTTTTCAAAGTAAATGCTTCCAGTTTTTGCCCATTCAGTATGATGTTGGCTATGGGTTTGTGGTAAATAGTTTTTATTATTTTGAGACATGTTCCATCGATACCTAGTTCATTGAGTTTTTAGCATTCATGATTTTCATGGAGTAAAAACGGGCTTGTAAATCAGGCAAAACTTTATTTTGTAACAAGTATCTGTTCAATATAAGAGTAATTGAAATAAATGGACTTTGCTATTTTAGGTTTCTTCTGCTCTGTTTTATTTTCAACCTCTCAGTTGTTTTATAACTGACTGTAAAAATAGTCATCATCTCATAATTTAATAAGTTCTCCATAGAAATCTCCTTGGGAATTATATTCTGTTTTTAGTGCTAAGTTCAAAATAAAATAGGCAAAATTTCCCATGAAACTAAGTATACACATAAAAGTATATGTGATTTTTAATAATCAAAAAAACTAATATTTTTGGACTTAAAATCTCTGCATAAAATGCTATACTATTGATAATATTCTATAGAAGAATAAATTAATTCAAGTTATTTTCTACTAATTTTTAAAATAATGTACATCTGTAAATTTGAGTTTCCTTAGTGGAAACAACATATCAATTGTGAATCAATAAATTCTACCTTTTTCATTAAATCTTCACATTTAAGTTCTAAACAAAATCATTCATAGGTATATTTTTGTAAATTCTATATATTTTTCACTTTTTAATTGTCTAATGTATCCAAATATGCATTAGACATGTGTCTGTCCTTCAAGCATATTGATTAAATGGGTAGAATTTGATAAAAGGAAGAAAAGCTTGAATGGTGGAATAATTTTTTATTTAGTTTATTGTTTAATATTATTTTTTCAAATAGATTTGTCCTTCCAAGGTTTGCAATGTTTCATGAAATGAAGAAGAATTTTTAAAGAAATCTTTCGATATAATTAAGAATGTATCCAAAATAGGGGAAAACAAGTATTTTCAAATAAATCAATTTTTAGAAATTACAATGTTGGCTCTATGTAGCATAAGAAACAACAAAATAAATCTCATATTGATTTAGAATTTACATTTTACAAAAATAATAAAATTTTATATGTATATGTATGTGTATATATTTGGAAGAAAATTAGGCATAAAAATTACAACAAATAAGAAATGCCAGAAAAATATCTTGATATCAGACTCCATAAAATTCCAACTATTTGACAAAAGTGTGACATAGGCACAACAATTATTAAAAAGGCAAAAACTGAGATGGTTACATAATTTCACTTTTAAATTCCTAAATAAACACATATAAACACACATGTTAATATGAAACAAAGGTCTTAAAAATAGAATACACAATGTTCTGGAAAATTTCCTACACATTTAAAACTATGGGCATCATTATTGAATTAACACAGTAACTATTTTTCCAGGAAAATAATTGAATGTGATAAAAGCATTAAATTCTTAGAAATGGTTAAGGTATTGTAAAGAAGATATGTTTCAACTTAAACATTTTGACTTAGACATTTGACAGGGTAGTCATTGTTGGTGGGAGTGTAAAATGGTGTAGAGACTCTGGAAAAGGGTCTAGAAGTTCCACAAAGATTAATCATAGAATTACTATATGACAGCTTCATTTCATTTCTACATAAGTATTCCAAGGAAATGAAAACATGATTCACATAAAAACATGAATGTTTTAGAAACATTGTTCTACCAGTGGAAATAACAAAAACACCCAGCAACTAGTGAATTAATAAATAAAATATATAGTCATACAAATTAATATTGGCAGTGCAACTGAATAATATATGAATGTATGCTACAACATCAATGGATCTTGAAAACATTTTGCTAAGATAAAAAAGCCAGTCATGAAAAGCACATATTTTATTATTTCCTTTATATAAAATGTCTGAAATAGCTCATTGACATGACTGCTAATGGATGAGGACTTCTTTTTCTTTTTGAAAAAATGAAAACAATCTGACATAGATGGTCATGATTGTTTTACAACTCTTGGAATATACTTTTGAATTCTGAAGAAAATAAAAATCTACATCTTTGGGCCCAATCTCAAACATTCTGAAATGGAAACACTGGGGATAGGGCCAAGAAGGCTTTCAGGTGATTCAGATAGGCACATGTTAACATTTGAAAAATATGGAGTCAAACATGAATAAGCCACTTGGGAACAGGAGGTTCAGTAAGACCATAAAGAAAAACAGACAGCAGGAGAGAGTAAGGGGTCATCTAAATGGGAAAGCACAAGACAAATATTGGGAAATATCTCCTTCTGAGTTTCTTAGTGCTGTTTTATTTGATAAGTGATCTTCTTAGCTTAAGTGACTTAGTGTCTGTGGTTATAATTTTTTATGAAAGAAAATGTGGCTTTTCCTACCTTAATAATTGTAAATCCTGCCCACATATTAGAATCATATGTATAGGAGCCTTTTACAAAGTTGACAGACTGAGTCCCTGAACTCAGAACATTAGATGAAATTGATTTGGAATACACCTTTGTATATTCCAAATATACTGAGTATGGAAAGTTTTTAAAGTTACCCGCGTTACTATAATGCATAGCCAATGTTGAGAACAATTTCTATTGGGGAGTGATAGCTTGGATGCTGAGATTTTTTTTCCCTTTGTTAGCTATAAGCCTTACAACATATACTTAATTACGTGGAGTCACATTATGATCCAACAACTTATTGTAGAAAGGAATTGCCTGTACCCACCCCCAAATATGAGGTATTTTGAATTTTTTTGAGTATTGTGATTGCATGTAAGTATATGATACTCTCCTACAAATCCTGAGATGAAGTACCATTAGACAATGCTATTAATCTGGCCATTTAAGACTTTGCCAGGTTTCTGTCACCATAGCATGTTATGTGCCAGGCCTTGTTCTAGGAACTGGGGAATGTCAGACACAGACTCTGCTCTACTGGAGCTTATTATTTTTGAGCCTCAAATTGCATTACCTACTAAAGGCCAGATAGGCATTTTGGTGGCCACTAAAATAGAGAAATAATTAGAGAAAATAAATCATAGTGGGGTTGAATTGTTGTTTTTAACATTTTGTAACCTGTAATAAAAAGAAGGCAAAATCTTAGCTCAGATTGTCTGGATTGATAAGGAAACAAGACAACCTTCTATCTTTCTTATCAGATTCCCTTGCAAACTGCAAATTTTGTTCTGTGATGTGTGGCAACTAAGTACAGTAGAAATGCCCATGGCAAATTATAGTAGTAATCAAACTGAATATATTGATTATTTAAGGAGTGTTCAGACCTTGATTAAGAATGCCTGAACTCTTAGTGGTGCAACTGAGCTAGAACATTGGCCCAGAAATTGCACGGTAGAGTAACCTGGGAAGTTTTAAACACTATTTGTGTTTGAATGAAACTATGGAACATTGAGGACTGGAGTAACTGGAGTTTAAAAGTTCCCCCAGGTGATACTTAATGTGAAGCCATTCATAAAAACCACTGGTATGAATCTAAATCACTTTGAGAGTCCAAATCCCATGGATATCTGTGATTCATTTGGTATTGAGCCCCACTTCTCATGCTGGAATGAATGAAATATCCATCTGTTTTTGACATGGTAGTTAGAACAAGTTTTATAAATTAGCATTCCTATAGAGTGAAGGCATTAAATTAAATTTGGGAAGGTAGAGCTTTGAGGTCTTTGAAACTATTCCAGAATTCCAGAACTCAGAAATCTTTATTATTGTAATTAAGGCCTTTAAGAATAGTCTCTAGAGCACTAGGTTTGGAGATAATAGAAATCTTTTGATTCAAAATTTTTGCAATATTGCCGGAGTACCTATATGCTTAGCTGCAATATGAGAATCATTGCTGGGGTTGCTGAATAGTTAAATAGGTGCTACTGTTGTTAACGGTGGCCAGGCTGAGACATAGGTAGTTAAGAAGAGAAAAGCTCATGAGGTTTGGACAAACTAATGCAGTTATAATCACTATCTGAACTCTACCAACATAGGTTTATATAATGCTTAGTCTATGTCAGGCAAGTTACAGAGTCTGAGCTGCAAAAACACAAAGACCTGTCTTCCCCCACCCCACCCCCCTTCTGTCTCGCCTATCCCCACCCATGGAGCTTGTATTCTAGATGGCAGAGCAGAGAATAAATAAGCGAAAAAAGGAAAAAGAAAATGTGTGATATCCTTTACAAATTTAAATGCACAGGAAAAAAAGTAGGGAAAGAATAGCATAGGGTTGCAGTTGTAAAAATGCTGGCCTAAAAATGCTTCACTAAGAATGTGACATTTTAATAAATACCTCAAAGAGGTAAGAGAAAAATTTTTTAACCTATCTAGAGAACATTTTGTTTTTCCTATTTTTAACTTGAAAAAAAGCATGCTATCAATCTCCATGGGAGAACATTTTGTAATTTATCTCCTAATAAATTTGCATTTCCATAAACGTGAGTTTATCCTAATAGAATTATAAAATCTCCCTTGCTAATTTATACCAAAGTCCACATGTAAGCAAACCAAACTTCTGAAATCAGCTTTTATTTCAAGGTATTTAAAAGATTAAATTTACATGTGCACAATGGTGGTTAAAATGTTAAACTGATCTAGATCAATTTCATTTTATGATGATGTATCTGTGTTTCTTTTAACATTATTATTTGGAAAAAAACTTTTACCAATCATAATACAGATACACATAATTTCAGCTAATACATCTTTCAAAAGATAATATTTTTCATTCTCAGAAATGCTATTAAAATCAGATGATTAATAATGGTAACAAATTTAATTTGTTATGGGTATAGCATACCTATAAATTTAGACAATTTTATATCATTATCTCAGTATCCATTGAGAAATTATAAGAACTCTTCCGTGTTATATAATGAAATAACATATTATTTCATGTTACAATGGAAAGTAAATATGTAACAGAAAGTAAAGTTAGAATAACTGAGTATGCAGATTAATATTTTAATATTCAGTTTTGCCAGATAAAAACTAAGTAACATAAAAATAAGGAATGTGTACTTTTTCAGAGTTTTGATGTCAGTGATTATAGTTTCTAAACAGACAATTTTAAAAACAAAAAAATAAAGACTCTTGAGTTCTCTTAAATAGTAGGGTCTGGGGTTGACAGACCCATGTAAAGCATTCAGTTAATCTGTGATCTTTAATTAGAAAATAAAACAAGGCAAGCAAGCAAACAAACAAATTATTTGCATTAAGCTCTAAAACTCAACATTATCTTAAATTATGATCACAGGCTGCAAGTTATAATACTTTCACAGTAGCTGTGAATATAAAAGTAAAAATCTTAGATAATTTTTCTTGTACTTTACATTTTCATGAATATCTCAAAATGTTGTTTAAATTGATACACTTTCAAATTAGAATAGCAATTAGACCTATTACTACATCTTATTTTTTAATGGATTAATTCAAAAGCAAACATATTAATATATCTCACTTTTTAAATTTTTTGATAAGTATTTTCTAACGTAAAATAGGCCACTCCAAATTTAACAAATGGTTATTTTTTATGCTATATAAAATAGTTTCCAAGACTTACTTCACAACAATAAAATAAAATAAAAACTTTGGAATGGTGTGTATATTATCTTAAATTTTGTGTAAAAAGGGCAGTGAGGACGTGAATACAAAAGCAAATATGTATACTTTATATGTGAGAAGTACCTCTGAAAGACGGCTGAATAAACTCATAACACTGGGCAATTCCAAATAATTAACTAGGACTATGGGTCAGTGGCAACCAGGAAAAATCTATTTGTAACTTTCAAATTGTGGGCCTGATGTTTACATTATTACTTTAAAATAATATTTATAAGCTTATAATTATTTAAAAAATAAAATGAGAGTTTACATAGAAATAATAAATATACAAATGGTTGTGAACTGATTAAAATTAAGTTTGTGATCTTTATGTTTATTATTTTATTATAACTTAATTGTTGGACTAATAATAGGTTTCATGAAAGTGTTTAATCAATATATGAGTCATAAATTCATAAATTATAAGAAAAATTACTTCATCTTGGAATATTCTCTTTATGTACTGTAATGAAATCTTCAGAGAGAGCTTTCAATTTTATATGATTTATACTCCATTCAAATTTGCCAGACTTCTATTAATGTAAAACAATTTTAGAACACTAGTAACAACTCTGACTTAATTTTAACTCATCAACTAGACATGAACTGTTCTAAATAGTATTATCCATTCTCTTTGCCATCACATGGTTTTACTGCACCAGAATTAAATGACTGTAATGACTTGTCATGATTTATCATCCAGAGAATGAATAAATCTATACTTTCTATTATTAATCTCATTACTCTCATGCATGACGTGACATTATAAATTATCTTGAAAAAATGTTTTCCTCATTTTTTCTTTAGTATAATGTATTGAAATATCGTACTCATACTGAGGGAAAATGTACACGATTAGCAATAAAAATGTATTTTTACATCCAACATTATCTTAATTTTTCTTAAAAATACATTTGTATTTTACTTTACAATTGGAGTGGGAGTTTACTTTATGCATATATTTAGTTGAGTGGAGTCGTTTTTTTGTGTGCAAGAGGTAACAAATACATAAGTGAATAATCAGATTGCTGATTTCCATATTTAATAATTTAATAAGTCTATAAGTCTAGAAAATACTAATATTATAATTTACATGCATAATCTGAAACAGTGTAAAATTTTTCCATATTAAAATATGATAAATCTACTTGTTTGGGTTATGTAGTTAAAGCAATCTTAGCATGAGGTTTGATTTAATAATTATTTTTTTAATTTGTTCACTACCCTAACACCAGGATTTACCATAGACACAGTGTTTAGTTGACATTCATTAATATTTATTAAATTACTTTCAGTAAGGACACTATTAACGTCAAAGGCAAAAGCTTGAATTGTTAACTTGGATTTGGGTTACTACCTAAGGCAGAATAATGAATACCTTATTTGTGTGTATGTTGATGTTAATTAATTTAATAAAATTATTCATTTATAAATTATAATTGAATGAATGCACAATAGAAGCCAAAAAATGTGTAAAAAGAACCAATGAGACCTTACTTGTTACTGGGTATCCTAGTCCGAGTCCTATCCCATATCCCACAGTCATCATAGAAACCTAGTTAGGCTCTACAGTGCTAATCTTTCTCTTCCACAAATTAAGAGCATTAGACTAAATATATGAGAATCCATGTAACTGAACAATTTTACACTATAGAAATTACTTAGATTAATTATACCTCATGCATATTAGTCATTAAAGATTTAAAATTAATGTTTAAAATAAATCTTGTTTTTTGCTTCTAAACTTTTCTACCCTCCCCTGGATACAAATAAGGGATTATTTCTCAGTCACTGCAACTTTTATCTGTCAATTTTTTTTTTCACATAGCAGACTGGGAGAATCAACTAATGATCACTTAGTATATATAATTAGGTGATAGTGTGATATTATGGTGAAGAACAGATCCTGGAACCATACTCCCTGGCTTTGATCTCAGTTCTACCATCTACAGGCTTCTTGACCTTGAGCAAGTGCTTCAATCTCACTATATTTGAATTCCTTATGTATTGAATGCAGATAACTAAAAATATCTATCTCATAGTTTTTGTAGAAGGATTAAATAACATATATAAAATACTTATTGTAAGGCCGGTTGCCTTGCTGGGAGCTCGGATGCACCCCCCCCCCCCCGCCCCGCTCCTTTTTTCCCTTTTCCAAGCCCCGAGCAAGCTCAGACATGCTCGGGCATGTTCCCTCTCCCTTGCGCCCTGGTCTGGTCTTCTCTTAAAGAGCCCAGCATGCAAACAAGGTGCTGCAACCATAGCTTCTTAATAACAAATAGCAGCTAAGCCCTAACAACCAATAGCAGTCAAGCCTTAACAACCAATCGCAGCTGAGTTTTAACAAGCCAAGTCCTAGGTCAAGGCTTGTAACTTACCCAATAGCAGTCTTGATCTCCCACAACCAATCGAGCT
>CAUYQU010032219.1:0-35445 GCA_963574635.1 Cheracebus regulus
TGTTCAACACCCGCCTATGAGTGAGAACATGCAGTGTTTGATTTTGTGTTCTTGTGTCAGTTTGCTGAGAATTATGGTTTCCAGGTTCATCCATGTCCCTACAAAGGACACGAACTCATTGTTTCTTATGGCTGCATAGTATTCCATGGTGTATATGTGCCACATTTTCCTTGTCCTTTCTATCATCAATGGGCATTTGGGTTGGTTCCAGGTCTTTGCTATTGTAAACTGTGCTGCCATGAACATTCATGTGCATGTGTCCTTATAATAGAACGATTTATAATCCTTTGGATGTATACCCAGTAATGGGATTGCTGGGTCAAATGGAATTTCTATTTCTAGGTCCTTGAGGAATTGCCACACTGTCTTCCACAATGGTTGAACTAGTTTACACTCCCACCAACAGTGTAAAAGTGTTCCTATTTCTCCACATCCTCCTCCAGCATCTGTTGTCTCCAGAATTTTTAATGATCACCATTCTAACTGGTGTGAGATGGTATCTCAATGTAGTTTTGATTTGCATTTCTCTAATGACCAGTGGTGATGAGCATTTTTTCATATGTTTGTTGGCCTCATGTATGTCTTCTTTTGTAAAGTGTCTGTTCATATCCTTCGCCCACTTTTGAATGGGCTTGTTTGTTTTTTTCTTGTAAATCTTTTTTAGTTCTTTGTAGATTCTGGATATCAGCCCTTTGTCAGACGGGTAGACTGCAAACATCTTTTCCCATTCTGTTGGTTGCCAATTCACTCTAATGACTGTTTCTTTTGCCGTTTTGCACTTCTTCTAGGGTGTTTGTTTATTTGCTTGTTTTGAGGCAGGATCTCACTCTGTCACCCAGGCTGGAGGGCAGTGGGGCCATCACAGCTCACTGCAGCCTCAACCTCACTGCTCAAATGATCTTTCCCTACTCAGCCTCCCAAGTAGTAGTTGGGACACAGGTAGGTACCTCCATGCCTAGACAATATTTGTATTTTTCATAAAGACAGGGTCTTGCTATGTTGCCCAGGCTGGTCTTGAATTCCTGGCCTCAAGTAATACTCCTGCCTTGGCTTCTCAAAGTGCTGGGATTACAGGCATAAGTGGCCAAGCCCAGCAGAATGTGATATTTTTTTATAGCAGCACAAAGAAACTAAGATAGGGAGTTCTGCTCCTCCTCCTTCAGGATGGAATATTGTAGGGGAGGGGAAAATATTTTGCTTCTACCCATTGGTTCTCAGTCAGAACTCTGTAACTAAAGAAAACTATACAGATTTATTTAACATAAGTTTTAGATGATATAGAAGCCTTCATAAGGATATGAAGACCTGAAAAAATAGTTAAACCAAAGTGTTTTATACAAGGTTTGATGAAGAGGGGAGTCATAGAGAAATGTAATAGGACAAAGAGGGTATGTGCTGAGTATAGTAAATTGGGGAAAATTAAACAAATCTAAACAAAAAACTAAAAGTTTGTTTAAAAATTAAACAAATCAAAAAAAAAAAAAAGAAACTAAAAGTTTGTTTAGATTCCTGTTGGTGTCCCTCTATTTTCTTTTTGTTTTTGTTTTTTTAAAAAGATGGGGTCTCGCTATGTTGCCCAGGCTGAGTGCAGTGGCTATTCACAGGCGCCATCCCACTACTGATCAGCATGGGAGTTTTGACCTGCTCCATTTCTGACCTGGGCCAGTTCACCCCTCCTTAGGCAACCTGGTAGTCCCCTGCTCCCGGGATGTCACCATATTGATGCCGAACTTAGTGCGGACACCCGATTGGCATAGCGCACTACAGCCCAGAACTCCTGGGCTCAAGTGACCCTCCCACCTCAGCCTCCCAAGTAGCTGGGTCTACAGGCACGTGCCACCGCACCTGGCTGGTATCCCTCTATTTTCAAAAATAAGGTTGCTACTTTTCTCCACAAAAAGGAAGGGCACCTCTCACATGAGAGTCTTATGACTTGCCTCAGGGGAAGGTCAAAGAGCCCTTCTTGCACCTGCCATTTCTCAAATTACTTCAGATTAAAATATCTGATATATCAAAATTATGCCATAACATAAAAAACAAATTAACTAAAGTTGCAAGGTACAAAATTAACATACAAAAATCAGTAGCATTTCTGTATGCTAACAATGAAATATTTGAAGAAAAATAAACTCTCATTCACAATAGCTACAAAAAATACAATACATAGGAATAAAGTTAACAAAGGAGGTGAAAGATTTGTACACTGAAAACTATAAAATATTGATGAAAGAAATTAAAGATGACACAAATAAATGCTTACAGATTAGAAGAATTAGTATTGTTCAAATGAACATACTATCCAAAGAAACCTACAGAATCAATGCAATCCCTATCAAAATTGCAATGACATTTTTTCACAGAAATAGAAAAAATAATCCAGAAACTCATGAAATCACAAAAAAAGCCTGAGAGGCAAAGCAATCCTGAGCAACAAGAACAAAGAACAAAGTTTTGCATCACACTACCTGACTTCAAAATATATTATGTGGCTATAATTACCCAAACAATATGGTACTGATATAAAAATAGACAAATTGGCCAGCGCGGTGGCTCACGCCTGTAATCCCAGCACTTTGGGAGGCCAATGTGGAGGATCACTTGAGGTCAGGAGTTTGAGATCAGCCTGGACAACATGGCAAAGCCTCGTCTCTACTGAAAATACAAAAATTAGCCAGACATTATAGTGCATGCTTGTAGTCCTAGCTGCTCGGGAAGGTGAGGCAGGAGAATTGCTCCCAGGTTCAGGGAGGCAGAGGTTGCAGTGAGCTGAGATCCTGCCACTGCACCCTATCCTGGGTGACAGAATGAGATCCTGGCAGGAAAAAAAAAAAAAAAAGTCACATTGACCAATGGAACAGAATAGAAGACCCAGAAATAAATCTATGTATTTACAGCCAAAGGATTTTTTTTTTTTTTTGAGACAAAATCTTGCTCTGTTGCCCAGGCTGGAGTGCAGTGGCATGATCTCGGCTCAATATAACCTCCACCTTCCAGGTTCAAGTGATTCTCCTGCCTCAACCTCCTGAGTTGTTGGGACTACAGGTATGTGCCACTATGCCTAGCTAATATGGGCCTACAGGCATGTACCACCATGTCTGGCTAATATTTGTATTTTTACTAGAGAAGAGGTTTCGCCATGTTGTCCAGGATGTTCTGGAACTCCTGCCTTCAAGTGATCTACCCACCTTGGCCTCCCAAAGTGTTGGAATTACAGGCATTAGCCACTGTGCTGGGCCAGACAAATGGTTTTTTGATGAAGTTACCAAGAATATACGTTGAGCTCAAGCCATCTTCCTCTTTGATAAGTGATACTGGGAAAACCAATATCCATAGGCAGAAGAATGAAACTAGACCCCTATGTCTCGCCATATACAAAAGCCAACTCAAAGCGCATTGAAACCTACACATAGCCACGTGCAGTGCTCATGCCTGTAATCCCAGCATTTTGGGAGGCCGAAGCGGGCAGATCATCTGAGGTCGGGAGTTTGAGACCAGCCTGACCAACATAGAGAAACCCCATCTCTACTAAAAATACAAAATTAGGTGGGTGTGGTGGCGCATGTTTGTAATCCCATCTACCCAGG
Source organism: Cheracebus regulus (assembly GCA_963574635.1). Lineage (NCBI taxonomy): Eukaryota > Metazoa > Chordata > Mammalia > Primates > Pitheciidae > Cheracebus > Cheracebus regulus. Next base: position 3,585 of record CAUYQU010032219.1, read on the forward strand.
AGGCTGAGGCAGGAGAATCGCTTGAACCCGGGAGGCAGAGGTTGCGTTGAGCCAAGATCATGCCACTGCACTCCAGCCTGGGCAACAAGAGCAAAACTCTGTCCAAAAAAAAACCTTACACATAAGACCTTAAACTATAAAACTGTAGAAGAAATAAGGAAAACATCACAGGACATTGGCCTAAGCAGAGTTTATGGCTAAACCCTCAAAAGCACAGGGGACAAACTAAAAAAAGACAAATGGGACTTAAACCAATATCCAGAATATAGAAGGAACTTAAACAGCAGCAAAAATGAACAATTTAAACAAAAAAATGACCAATCCCATTTAAAAAGTGGGTAAAGGATCTAATTAGACATTTCATTTTTTTAAAGACGGGGTTTCACCATATTGGTCAGGCTGGTCTCAAACTCCTAACCTCAAGTGATCCACCCACCTCAGCCCCACAAAGTACTGGGATTACAGGCATGAGCCACTTCGCCCAGCTAGACATTTCTTAACAGAAGACATACAAATGGCCAATACTTAATAGGGAAAAAGACAGTCTCTTCAATAAATGGTGTTGGGAGTCCCAACGTGGTGGCTCACATAAAATCCCAGCACTTTAAGAGGCTGAGGTGGGGCCAGGCATGGTTGCTTATGCCTGTAATCCCAGCACTTTGGGAGGCTGAGGTGGGTGGATCACTCGATGTCAAGAGTTTGAGACCAACACGGTGAAACCCCATCTCTACTAAAAATACAAAAATTACCTGGGTGTGGTGGCATGCACCTGTAATCCCAGCTACTCAGGAGGCAGAGGCAGGAGACTCGCTTGAACCAGGGAGGCGGAGGCTACAGTGAGCCCAGATGGAGCCCAGTGCACTCCAGCCAGAGCAACAAAGCGACCCTCCATGTAAAAAAATAACTAAATAAAATAAAGCCAGGACATCCCTCAGGTCTGGTCTATCTTTTCATGTGGCCACTTCCCCCTTTGACCTTCTCTGCCATATTTTGATGCAGTACAAAAGCCCTCACCAGAAGCTGTGTAGATGCTGGTACAATGCTTCTTGTACAGACTGCAGAAACATAAGTTAAATTAACTTCCTTTCTCTATAAATTGCCTAGCCTCAGCTTCAGGTATTTTCTTAATAGCAACTCAAAATGGATTAAGTCCATAGTGTCACTAAGTAGGAATAGAAACACTGGCAAGAGAAATGGGCCATGTAGTGAGTAAAGAGGGGATAGGTGTTGATGAATTCAATTTTGTACATGGTACATTTTATTTGCCTGGAAGATCACCAAATGTGGGGATTTGTCTGGATTCAAGAGAGCGATTGGAGATGAAGGTATTGGGAAGAACTAGTTGAAGCCTTGGGCTTAGCCAGACTGATTCAAGGAGACTATGAAGATTACCTAAGAAAAGTAGAAGGCTGAGATCAAAATTCTCAAGATCACCAATATTGAACAAACAGGAGGGAAGAGGAGCCTGCAAAAAAGAACAGAATGTGAGGGGTGAAAGTATCAAAAAGAAGGTGATGACCAAGAGCATCTAATGCCCCAGGGAGAGGAGGACAAATAGGAATCTAAGGAACTGGAGGTGAGGAGCTCTCAGGAGGCATTAGTGAAGGCAGTTTCCATGGCATGGCAGGAGTTGGAAGCCTCATTAAAGTAAGGTTTAACTGTGAGTGAGATGTGGGTTTTTTTAGAGCATGGTTATAAGATTATTATGACATCTGTAATATCATAACCGATATATTATTTAATATAGACAATATTATATATAAATGTGTGTTAAAGCCACATAGTAGGTGCAGCTAGCATTCTAATCAGTCATTTATATGGACAGCAGGAGAGAGTCAGCTAGCCTTATATCAAAAAGACTGTGTTCTAGATAGAGGGAGTACAACCACCCCTTTAGCTATTTATACCTCCATCAACACTACTTTACTCATTAATGTCATAAATGGCTTTTCAAAACTAATGGGTTGTAAATATCATGAAGAACATAAGAAATGAATTCTCATTGGTGAAATTAAAGTGTTCAAGCTAAAATATTTTAGAGACAATCCCTACCTTTACTGAACAAATGATAAGAACAGAATGAAGACTGTAGCCCACACCTGTTGAGATGACATTTAACCATAAGTCAGTAGGAATTCCTGTTGCCTGATGCCGACTGTGAAAACTATAGCATCTGCCCAAAAAGAACCTTTCATACAGCATAGTAGAGCACTAGAAGGACAAAGAACGGTCATCAGGCTTACTAAGTAGGCTCTATAAGCTCTTCTGTGCCTGCTTGCTAAACAAAAATGTTTGTTTAACACATCTGTAAGTGAGACAGAAACTTGGTCATAAGGTTGAGGGGAGAAGGTTTTTTTTTTACTTGATTCTAATAAGTGAAGGCAACTGTTATCTACCAAAAAATAATCTTAAGAATTGGGTTAATACATTTGCATGGTCAGCTCACAATAAAAATAAAGAAGAGGGATGGAGCTTTGGCAGAAGGATTTTAGGGCTATCTGTCCGTGTCCAATAGGCTGCTTTGCTTCATCTGAGGTGTCATGGACTTACCATCCTAAAGGGCATAACCTGGTCACATTGGACAGATGATTGATTTTATCATTGCTTAGATGACAGACAACCAAAACTTTATAATTTATTCCCCCAAGGATGAGATCCCAAGAGTTAAAAAGTGGTAGCAACAGCTGAATTACACTTTTGCAGCTAGTTAACATGATAAATATAATGTTATGTTTATTTCATCACAATAAAAAAGTGATAGATCAAAGACCTAAGCATGAGACCTAAAATTACAAATATTGTAGAAAATATGGGTGAAAAGCTTCATGACATTGGTTTTGCCAACAATTTCATAGATATGACACTAAAAGCATAGTCAACAAAAGAAAAAAATAGGGGCCAGTCATGGTGGCCTGTAATCCCAGCACTTTGGGAGGCTGAGAGGGTTGGATCACCTGAGCTCAGGAGTTTGACACCAGCCTGGGCAACATGGTGAAACCACGTCTCTACTAAAAATACAAAAATTGGCTGAGCATGTTGGTGGGCTCCTGAAGTCCCAGCTACTCTGGAGGCTGAAGCAGGAGAATTACTTGAACCTGGGAGGCAGAGTTTGCAGTGAGCCGAGATCACACCACTGCACTCCTGCCTGGGTGACAGAGTGAGACCCTGTTTCAAAAAGAAAAGAAAAAAAAAATAGGTAAATTAGGTTACATCAAAATTTAAAACTACTGTGTATTGTAGGACAATCAACAGAGGTGAAAGGGAAACCCATGGAAATATGGGAAGAAGTATTTGTAAATCACACATCTGATAAAGGATTAATATTTGGAACATATAAAGAACTGCTACAACTCAGCAATAGCAACAAAACAACAGCACAAACAACTTGATTAAGACATGGACAACACCTGGCACGGTGGTTCACACCTGTAATCCCAGCACTTTCTGAAGCAAGACAGGAGGATCTCTTGAGCCCAGGAATTTGAGCCTAGTCTGGGCAACATAGTGAAACTAAGAAACTTTGTCTCTTTAAAAAAATAAAACAAAATTAGCCGGGTGTGGTGATGTGTCCCTGTAGTCCCAGCTACTTGGGAGGCTGAAGTGGGAGGTGGGAGGATTTGCTTGAGCCTAGGTGGTAGAGGCTGCAGTGAGTTGAGATCAGGCCCCTGCATTCCAGCCTGGGTGACAGGAAAAAAACAATACATATATATATATAATTTTATTGTATATAAAAATTACATATATATATATGTACATATATATATATATATAGCTTCTTTGGAGAAATGTCTCCACATGGGCAAGGTCTTGAATATATCTTTATACTTGCCTATGTCTTTATATGTCTTTAGATAGGCATATAAAGCCAATGGAGTAGACATTTCTCCAAAGAAGGTATACAAATTGCCAAAAAGAACATAAAAAGATGCTCAGCAGACATCACAACTGTAATGAGATATCGCCTCACACCCATTAGGATGGCTACTGTAAAAAAAAAAAAATCCAGAAAATAACAAGTGTTGGTGAGGGTGTAGAGAAATTGGAACCCTTGTGTATTATTGGTGGGAATGTGAAATGATGCAGTTACTGTGGGAAATAGCGTGGTGCATCATCAAAAAATGAAACATAAAGTTACTATGTGATCCAATTCCACCTCTGGGTATAAACCCAAAAGAATAGAAAGCAGGGTCTCACAGAGATATCTGAACACCGTGTTTATAGCAATATTATTTTCAATAGCCAGAAAGTAGAAATAACCCCAGGATACATTGACAGATGAATGTATAAACCCAACATGCTCCAGGGAGATCCAGTAATCCAAAAATTGATATTTTCATGTACTTGAATAGAAAGAAAATTCTTTGAAAGAAATTAAATGAAAAAAATAGGATTACATTTGACATTTTTTTTAGCTGAAAACATTGGAGAAAAAAATTGTTGCAGAGATTATTAGAGAATATTTTCTGCTCCTAATATGTCTCTTCTGTTAACTTTCCTGGCTAAGAGGATAAAGAGGCTGCCCAGTCCAGGAAATCTTGTGGTTCCACTGCCTTTAAGGCAGTGATCTTGGTGTCTCTTTTGATATTTTGCTTCACAGGATGGTTCATAGAGTACAGCTGCCTCCAACCCCTAGCAGTAAAGAAGATGAATGCTGTTTAAGGAGTCTTTGCCTTGAGACACGTGTTATAAATTACTCTTAAGAATCAAATTTCACACTTTTCCTTAAATGTCATGAGAATGAGAATCTTGAAAGCAGGAAAAATGATCAATTATTAGTAAAAATGAAAAGTAATTTCATTTGATCAAAAGGCAAGCTAATGACGGTTTTCTTCCAGCGCACTCTTGGACACCACAAGTTGGGCTGGCTTCCTGAATGTGTACTCCATATTCAACTCAGAGACCCGTGCTCCGAAGGGTAAATACACAGGTGTCTTTGTTTTATGGATTTTCCTTTAACAATTTTACGGGAAACAAAATGTACCAAGAGGACAATTCCAGAGGTTTCACATTTCCACAGTGTCACAGCATTGTCCCTTCTTCTGTGCAGTTACAGTGCCCCTACAGCAATGACCACAGGATTATCTCAGCCCTCTGAGTTTCCACTGGAAGACCCAGGTTGCCTCATTTGTCCCTGACTTCTGCCCAACACAGGTATCAGAAGAGGGAATTTCCATAAAGAAGTTGGTCATCAAATCATGGTGAAATAAACGTCCCAGCACCAAAGGACTGGAAGGTCAAATGCATGGTGTAATCTCATTTTGGGAAAGGAAAGAAGAAAAGGAAAATAAGAAGCAAAGAAGAAACATCACATGTGTCTATGTATATTTGTAGAAACTTGAACAGTGATGTGGAAGTAGACATTCCATGATGCAAACACTACTTGCCTCAGAGGAGTTTAGTGCAGTGAGGGCTGGCAGGGAGGTGATTAATTTTTCTTTGTGTATCTCTGTATTTTTGACTTGTTACAAGTATATATTAAATGCATTTTTACAAGTTCAATTCCATACTATAGCATTGTTTTATAGTGACTGGATGAAAATTATTATACTATTTGAACATAAACACATACAAATCCTCCTAAAGTTAAATTTATTCATTTATTCTCTGCAAGACATACTTCTACTTTAAGTTTAGAATCAATATCATTTATGGCTAACAGTGTGGATTCTAAAAGCAGATTGCCTGGATTCAGATCCTGGCTCTCCCTCCTACTGGGTATATGACCTTGAGCAAAGTACAAAACCCTTCTGAGTCTTGGTTTTTTTTAGCTTTTATAATGGGAATGATAATAGTTCTGCCTCATAGGACTGCTCAGGAGCTTTAATGAATCAAATACGTAGTGCATTTAGAATAGTGTCTGGCAAACTTTATGTTAGTTATTTTTAAGCTCTCTGTGTGGAGAACCCATCATTTATAAATGCAGATTATAGAGGCTGAGGCTTTTGCAATATTTTTTATTGCCACAGTGCTAAAAATCTCCATAGTAATATACTTGTGCAAAATGCACATAAAACTGCTATGTACTATGAATTTTAAGTAACAATTATACTAAAAGCTTGAATATTTACTAGGGTGTTTAAATTATAATAAAAGAAGATTTTCAGATTATAGTGCATGTATAATAGATATGGAGAAAGGAAGACAGCAAGAACACCTTTACATGAAAATCAAAGCTGTCACGAGGGCTGGGTGTGATGGCTAATGTCTGTCATCCCAACACTTTGGGAGGCCAAAGTGGGGGGATCCTTTGAGCCCAGGAGTTTGGGACCAGTTTGGGCAATAGAGTGAGACCCTGTCTCCACAAAAAATTTAAAAACTAGCCAAGCATACTGGCATGTACTTGCAGTCCCAGCTACTTCAGAAACTTGTTAGGAGATCACTTTAGCCAAAGAGAGAGTCTGCAGTGAGCTGTGATTGCACCAGTACACTCCAGCCTGGGCAACAGAGAAAGACCCTACTTCAAAAATAAAACAGGCTGGGCATGGGGGCTCACACCTGTAATCCCAACACTTTGGGAGGCCGAGGTGGGCAGATCACTTGAGGTCAGGAGTTCAAGACCAGCTTGGCCAATATGGTGAAATTCCATCTCTACTAAAAATACAAAAAGAATTAGCTGGGTTTGGTGGCAGGCGCCTGTAATCCCAGCTACTTGGAAGGCTGAGGCAGGAGACTCTCTTGAACCCAGCAGGCGGAGGTTGCTGTTAGCCTAGATAGTGACACTGTGCTCCACTCTAGCCTGGGCGTTGCAGCGAGACTCCTTCTAAAAAAAAAACAAAAACCAAAAAACAAAAAAATCTGTCATAAGAAAACACCAATGGGTGCTTAAGGATTGTAAATGTATATAGCGCTTTTCTGGCTACTGCGGGATGAGCCTCCGGGGAGCATGGTGGGCACAGAGATGTGATATGCTGAGGAGGCAGTAGTGGGTAAGTTTGGTGCTACCTTCCAGAACGCTTTACCACATTCTTCTCCACAACTGTAAGGGTGGAAACAGGCCTTTAACACAACAAGGCAAAAGACATGCTCATAGACTTTTCTTTCCTCCGTGAAGTAAACAGTTCTTTCCCCGCCTTTTTGTGGGTTTTAAATTTTTTTGAATTAATTATTTATTTTTTTGCTTGTTGGTCTTTCTGTTTTAGATAATGTCCTTAGAAACACGGCTTTTCTCTCTCTCTCTCTCTCTCTCTCTCTCTCTCCTTTTCTTTCTTTTCTTTTTCTTTTTCTTTTTTTGAGATGGAATCTTGCTCGGTCGCTCAGGCTGGAGTGCAGTGTTGCAATCTCAGTTCACAGCAACCTCTGCCTCCTCCTGTCTCAACCCCCTGAGTAGCTGGAATTACAGGTGCCTGCCACCATGCCTGGCTAACTTTTTTTTTTGTTTGTATTTTTAGTAGAAATGGGGTTTCACCATGTTAGCCATGCTGGTCTTGAACTCCTGACCTCAAGTGATCCACCCACCTCAGCCTCCGAAAGTGCTGGGATTACAGGCATGAACCAGTGTGCCGAGCCGCTTTTCTCTTCTTCACCCTCACCTCTTCACCGTGACCTTTCCCTCATCATCCCCATGCTTGATCTTTCTACAGCATTTATCACTCTAAACAATAGGGTCAACTGCCACTGCCCCCTCTCCCTGACGCTCCCTTCTAAGACACTTCACTGCACTTGTCTTCCTATTTCTTACTCTGTGAAGTGGATCTCTGCATCCTCTCATCTTTGAACAGAGGTTCTATGGACTGAATATGTCCCCTCCAAAACTTATAAGTTGGAACTTAATCATCAATGTGATCATATTAAGAGGTGGTTAGTGCCCTTATAAAAGACGTGCAAGGGAGCTGTTTATCTCTTGCACCATGTGAGGACACAGCTAAATGGCACCATACATGAACCAGGAAACAGGCTCTCACTAGACACTGAATCTTGTGGTACCTTGATCTTGAACTTCCCAGCCCCTGGAACCATGGAAAGTAAATTTCTATTATTTATAAACTACCCAGTGTAAGGTATTTTGCTACAGCAGCCCAAACAGACTAAGACAAGAGTCATGGTCTTGGGAAGCTGTGAAACAGGTAGATCTCCACACCATTATCTTCTAGACACAAGAATTATACACCCTGAAGAAAAGCAGGTGTATAATTTGATCAAGAGGCAGGATTTATAGTAGGCATGTGCTCTTACAAAAGGACCAATAGATAAAATGAAAATCTTAGAGGCATTCCAGGGACCAGGGTTAATCAGAAGTCAACATGGTGACTTAATTTTTTTTAATGTTTTATTTATTTGATATTTAAATATATATACACATATCCAGGTCATTAAAACCTCAAAGGTACAAAAGGGTATTCTGTGGAAAGTCTCTTTTTTCACCTAGCGTCTCCTGAAAGCAACTGTTATGTCTCATGTGCTCTTTCCAGAGATATTTTATATATATATATGTATTGCCTACACATTGTATGTCTGTATATATACACATTCATATGCATAATATGCATGTGCTATTTTCCTCTTTTTTTTTCACATAGTAGCATCAGTATATGTAACTCAAAGATCATCCTATATACATGCAGAAAGAACGTCCTCATTCTTTTTTTCTGCTGCATAGTATTCCATTGTGTGAATGTATCATAATTGTTTAGTAAGTCCTCTATTGAAGAACATTTAAATTGTTTCTAATCTTTTGTTCTTACAACTATGTCAAAATGTAGTTCTGAGATTCCTGTTTTTCTCATTCCATATCTTCCTGCCTACTCTCCTCCTGACCAAACATCTCATTGAATTATGGCTTTACTGATCACCAGGCACTAGACAACTGACAGCTAATTTATATCTTGTTCTATTTTCATTCATAAGCATAAGCCCCACATTCACAACTACCTATAGAAGAAGAATCCACTCCCTCAGACTAAGCATATCCAAAGTAATAAGTAATCCTCCCCTCCCACTCTATCCTGCTTGTGCTAATTTTATCTGGGATGCATAGCACTTATTCACAATTCCCCTCACTTATTCACACTCACTCATGCTGCTGGTGTTGCCATGTTTTCGATGTCCCAATGTACAGTTCATAACCACCTACCATCCTAGAAGCAAAAAACTAGATTTGCATGATTATAGATGGAGATAACTTAGATGTCATCAGATTGCATGCATGAGCACCCATCTGGAAATGCCATTTGAGTACCTCACACCCATCTCATCACTGAGAACCTTCAAAAAGTGTTCTTGCATGTTTCATACAGACTCACTTACGTTTAATTTCCTTCAGTTTTAGAGAACTAGCCAAGCTAACGGAATGCATCAACATCAACTGATAACAAGGGTGAGGTTTCTCAAACTGAAACATCCTGTTAATGTAGGATAAGACCACCTCTATAAAACATCATGAGTCTTCAGGTATAAGACCTAACACCTGTGGCATGTAGTAATGCAGCAATTTTCTCTTCCTTGTAGTCCCCTAAAATAGAAAGTTTGTTCAAGAGACGATGGTAGTGTTCACCACAGTAGAATGTTACAACAAAGTAAATGAGAACAATACCCTAGGATGGAGAGGCTACTGCTCACTGCTCTAGCATCTGCAGCATACTCCTGAGGGGACACATTAAGCCAGCAGAGAGACATTTCCCAAAATAAGCAGGGAGGGGAATATAGTTGGAGAAGTCATAGTGTGGAGGCTAAAGAGACTCCATCTTGGAAGCTAATCCACCATGTTGACTTCTGATTAACCCTGGTCCCTGGAATGCCTCTAAGATTTCCACTTTATCTATCGTTCTTTGCGTAAGAACATATGCCCACCATAAGTCCTGCCTGTTGATCACATTATACACCTGCTTTTCTTCAGAGTGTATAATCCTTGAGTCTGTGGGATAACGGTGTGGAGATCTACCTGTTTTACAGCTTCCCAAGACCATGCTTCTGTTCCTAAGTTCCCAAATAAAATCACCCTATAACAAGCAGGATTTTTCTGCCTCCTTCTTTGGTTTCCCAGCTCCTTCTATGTTTGGGGGTTGATTTGCATACACAGCCTTTTCATAAAACAAACATGAAAGCAGAAAGACCTAGAGCTAGAAACCTCAGCTCTAGGCTCTTAAGCTCTGGAGCTTATATATCTTAAATATGATTGTCAATGTGGAAGACAATGTGGCAATTCCTCAAAGGCCTAAAAACAGAAATACCATTTGACCCAGCAATTCTACTACTGTGTACATTCCTAAAGGAATACAAATTGTTCTATTCTAAAGACACATGCATGCGAATGTTCATTGTGGCACCATTCACAATAGCAAAGACATGGAATCAACCTAAATGCCCAACAGTGATAAAGAAAATGTGATACGTATACACCATGGAATACTAATGCAGCCATAAAAAAGAATGAGATCATGTCCTTTGCAGGGACAATGATGAAGCTGGAGCCATTATCCTTAGCAAACTATCGCAGGAACAGAAAACCAAATACGTATGTTCTCACTTATAACTGGGAGCTAAATAATGAGAACATATGGACACATAGAGGGGAATAACACACACTGAGGCCTATCGGAGTGTGGAGGGTGGGAGGAGACAGAGGATCAGGAAAAGTAACTAATGGATACCAGGCTTAATACTTGGGTGATGAAATAATCTGTGAAACACACTCACACGACACAAGTTTACCTATATAAAAAATCTGCACATGTACCCCTGAACTTAAAGTTAAAATAAAAAAAATATACACACACACATATGGTTGTCTAACTTTACATCTTCCACAACTGAGTTTAAACATATTAAATGAATAATTTAGTCTCTGGAGAATTCTGTACAGGGATATCTACAGCTTAGGTGAATGTAAAATCGAGCATCTGGCTTCCAGTTTGAAATGGAAAACAGGAATGATGCTGTATAGTCCGCTCTCACACTGCTATAAAGAACTGCCAGAGACTGGGTGATTTAGAAAGAAAAGAGGTTTAATTGACTCACAGTTCAGCATGGCTGGGGAGGTCTCAGGAAACTTATAATCACGGTGGAAGGTGAAGGGGAAGCAAGTCACCTTCTTCACAAGGCAGCAGGAGAGAGAAATGCTGAGTGAAGGGGGAAGAGCCCCTTATGAAAACATCAGATCTCGTGATAACTCACTCACTATCACTGGAATAGCATGGGGGAACTGCACCCGTGATTCAGTTATCTCCACTTGACATGTGGGGATTACAATTCAAGATGAGGTGTGGGTGGGTACACAAAGCCTAACTATATCAGGTGCCGTGAATGGACCAGATACTTTGAGTAAGTTTTTGGAAGGTATGAAGCTGATAAGATGGACCAAACTTTATTTCAGAGTTAATAAAATTGTACAATAAACTGCATGAATTTTAAAGTCTATGATTTATTTTATTTTAGAGACACTGTGTCACCCAGGCTGGAGTACAATAGTGCAATAATAGCTCACTGAAGCCTTAAACTTTTGGGCTCACGTGATTTTTCCCACCTTGGCCTCCTGAGTAGCTGGAACTACAGATGCACACCACCACCCCGGTTATTATTATTATTATTAATTTTTTTTGAGATGGAGTCTCAGTTTATCACCCACACTGGAGTGCAATGGTGCCACCTTGGCTCACTGCAACCTCCGCCTCCCAGGTTCAAGTGAGTCTCCTGCCTCAGCCTCCCCAGTAGCTGGGGACAACAGTCATATGCTACCATGCCTGGCTAATTTTTGTGTTTTTTGGTGGAGACAAGGTTTCACTATGTTGCCCAGGCTGGTCTCGAACTCCTGGCTTCAAGTGATTCATCTGCCTTGGCCTCCCAGAGTCTTGGGGTTACAGGCATGAACCACCATGCCTAGCCTTTGTGTGTGTGTGTGTGTGTGTGTGTGTGTGTGTGTGTGTGTGTGTAGAGATCAGGTCTCACTATGTTGCCCAGGCTACTCTCAAACTCCTGGGTTTAAGGGATCATCCCACCATGGGATCTCAAAATTCTGGGATTACAGGTGTGAGCTACCACAGTTGGGTTGAATTCCTTGTGTCACTATATACTAGTTAACATTTTCTAGGCCAGGCATGGTGGCTCCTGCCTGTGATCTCAACAGTTTGGGAGGTCAAGGCAGGCAGGTCACCTGAGTCAGGAGTTTGAGACCAGTCTGGCCAACATGGTAAAATCCTGTCTCTATTAAAAATACAGAAATTCACCAGGCATGGTGGTGGGTGCCTGTAATCCCAGTTACTCGAAAGGCTGAGAAGCTGAGACAGGAGAATCACTTGAACCCGGGAGGTGGACGTTGCAGTGGGCCTAGATCATTCCACTGCACTCCAACCTGGGTGACAGAGTGAGACTCCATCTCAAAACAAAAACAAAAACAAAAATTTCTAGAATCTAAGATGAATGAAATCACAATGTATGTACTTTTTTTTTTTTTTACCAGACTTTTATTTCACAGTATTATTTTGTCAATGACTTTGAAAAGGGGAGAAAGAAAATTTTAAAAATAAGTATTATTTTGAGATTCATCTATGTTTTATATGTGTCAGTAATCCTTTTTGGGCCAGGCATGGTGGCTCACGCCTGTAATCTCAGCACCTTGGGAAGCCGAGGTGGGAGAATCATGAGGTCAAGAGATTGAGACCATCCTGGCCAACATGGTGAAACCCTGTCTCTACTAAAAATGCAAAAATTAGCTGGGCACGGTGGTACACGCCTGTAGTCCCAGGTACTTGGGAGGCTGAGGCAGGAAAATTGCTTGAACCCGGGAGGTGGAGGTTGCAGTGAGCTGAGAAAGTCCTTTTTATTGGTGAATAGTCTTGCATTGTATGGCTATGTCAATTGACTTATATATCCATCTATTGATAGATATTTTGGTTGTTTATAATTTAGGGCTGTTACAAATAAAGTTGTAATCACTTTTTATTTGTGTACAAATATTTGTTTGCATATATTAGTATGTTTTCATATTCTTGGCATATACCTAAGAGTGAAATGGCTGGGTCATATGGTAATGTATATTTAAAATATTTGGAAACTATCAAACTGTTACCATTTTATTATATTCCTTTCTACCAGCAATATATGAGATTGCCAGTGGTTCCACATCGTTACCAATACTTGTTATTTTAAAGTTTAGATGTTTTAATAGATGTGTAGAAGTATAGCTCACTGTGACTTTAATTTTCACTTTTCTTGTGATCAGTGATGCCAAGCATCTTTTCTTGTGTTTATTTGCCATTCATATAATTTCTGTGGTGTCCACTGAAATTTTTTGCCCATTAGAAAAACACTGGTTGTTCTCTTACTGGGTTCTGAGAGTTCTTTATGTATTCTGGATACACAGTCTAGATCAAATATGTGACTCACAAATATTTTATGCCAGGCTGTAGCTTGCTTTTTCATTCTGTTAACAGTGTCAAGAAATTCGAACAGAATTTCTTGTAAGGGGAAAGGGGAGATGAAGAGAGGTTGATTAATGGATACAAATACACAGAAAAAATAAGACATAGTGTTAGAAAAAATAGACCTAGTGGAGTGACTATAGTTTACAATAATCTATTGTACATTTCAAAATAGCTAAAAAGAAATGTCAAAATTTTCCTCCCAGTATAGACTTAAGAAAAGAACAACAACAAAAAAACTAAAAAAAAAAATTTTTTTTGAGGTGGAGTCTCGCTCTGACTCCAGGCTGAAGTGCAGTGGCTCAATCTCAGCTCACTGCAACCTCCACCTACCAGGTTCAAGTGATTTAGCCTCCTGAATAGCTGGGATTACAGGCATCCGCCACCATGCTCAGCTAATTTTTGCATTTTTAGTAGAGACAAGGTTTCACCATGTTGGCCAGGATGGTCTCTATCTCCTGACCTTGTGATCTGCCTGCCCTGGCCTCCCGAAGTGTTGGGATTATAGGCATGAGCCACCAAATCCGGCTGTTAACTCAAATATTTCTAACACAAAGAAAAGAGAGAGCTGGGGCTCAGTGTGTATACCTATAGTCCCCAGCTATTTGGGAAGCTTTGGTGAGAGGATCATTTGAGTCCCAGCGTTTAAGTCTAGCCTGAGTGGCATAGTGAGACCCTGCCTCTAGTAAATAAATGACAAATATTTAAAGTGATAGATATCCCATTTGAACTTTACACGTTATGTGAATGTATTAAATTATCATATGTACCCTGCAAATGTGCACATCTATTGTTTCAATTTTTTAAAAACCAATTTCTTAATTTTGATGAAATCTTAAATTAGATAAATTAGATAAATAAATGATAAATTTCAATTGTTTTCTCTTAGAATCATGCTTTTGCTGTTGAACCTATGAAATTTTCACCAATACCAAAATAAAATAAAAATCTCTCCTATATTTTCTTTCAGAATTTCTGTATTTAGAGAGCTTACATTTAGGCCTATAATCTATTTTGAGCTTTTTTGGTATATGTTGCAAATTATGAATTTAGCTTTTTTTGCATATGAATATCCAACTGTTTCAGCACCACTTGTTGAAAAGATTATTTATTCTCCATTAAATTGTCCTGGAAATCATCAAAACCAATTGACCACATATGTGTGGGCCTTTTTATGGAATCTCTCTCTGTTTTACTGATTTATCCATTGTATGCAATATCTCATTCTCTTGACTACTGTAGTTTTATAATAAACTCTGGAAGTCAAGTAACATGAATCCTTTTATATCATTCTTTTTTTAGGCTATTCTAGGTCCTCCGGATTTCAATATAAATTTTAAAATCAATTTGTTAATTTCCATAAAAAAGATCCACTGGGATTTTGGTTCAGACTGCATTAAATCTATAAATCAATCTGGGGAGAAGTAACATCTTAAAAATATCAAGTCTTTTCATCTATTAACATGGTATATATCTTTGAGTTTTAAGGTCTTTTAAATCTCTCTTAACAATGTTCTATAGTCTTCAGGCACTCAGATTTTACATATCTTTTGTCCAATTTATTCCTAATTATTTTATATTTTCATGTGATTTTAAATGGTTTGGTTTTTAAATTTCAATTTCTAATTGAAAATTGCTACTATATAGAAATACACTTGAGGCTGGGCAGAGCAGCCAGAAGAGAAAAATGGCTGGGTGCAGTGGCTCACACCTATAATCCCAGCATTTTGGAGGCTCAGGTGGGAGCATCATTTGAGGTCAGGAGTTTGAGACCAGCCTGGCCAATATTGTGAAACCCCGTCTCTACTAAAAGTACAAAAAAAATTAGCTGGGCATGGTGGTGAGCACCTGTAATCTCAGCTATTCAGGAGGCTGAGGCAGGCGAAGTACATGAACTCACGAGATGGAGCTTGCAGGGAGCTGAGATCACACCACTACACTCCAGTCTGGGTGACACAGCAAGACTCCGTCTTAGGAAAAAAAAATTATTTTTCTATGTTTTTATTTTATCTTGCATCCCACCTAAACTCACTTATTAGTGCTAGTAGTTCCTTTTTGTAGATTCCATAGGATTTTGTATATAGATAATTATATTTGCTATGACTAAAGATAGTCTTAATTTTTTTTACAGCTAGAGATCATTTAATTTCTTTCTCTTTCTTTATTGCACTAACCAGAACCTCTAATGGACCTCTTGCTAGAGTTTTATCAATTGCATTGAACTCTTTTATTGAACTAGCTATTATCATGTTGATTTTTAATTTTCTTCTGTTTTCTTTTCACTAATATTGACTTTGATCTTTACTATTTCCATTATTCTGTTTAACTTTTATTTGCTCTCTTTTTTACTAGTTTTTTAGAGTTGGAGGCTGGGGGTCATTGATTTGAGACTTTGTTTCTTTTCTCTTCTTCTATTTATTATTTTTTTTCAGGAAACATGTTCACAGGTGTAATGCTAACAGATGCACTGCCAAATCCTAAAAGCACAATTATTTACATGGTGTAACGTGTCCATGCTCAATTTCTGCCTCTCTTCCCACCCTGGTGCTTTAACTTCACACTCACCTTCCTTCATTTAATGGAATTGGCCTCACTTCTGCCTGCTCTTGGGCCTTTGTACATACTGTTCTTGGTGCAAAATACATTGCTGATAAAACAGGTTATGGTAAAGAAGCTGGCCAAAACCCATCAAAACCAAGATGGTGATGAAAGTGACTGCTGGTCATCCCCACTGCTCATTATATGCTAATTATAATACATTAGCATGTTAAAAGACACTCTCACCAGCACTGTGACAGTTTACAAATGCCATGGCAACGTCTGGAAGTTACTCTATATGGTCTAAAAGGGGAGGAACCTTTAGTTCCTGGAATTGCCTACCCCTTTCCTAGAAAACTCATGAATAATCCACCCCTTGTTTAGCACATAGTCAAGAAATAACTATACGTATGCTCAATCATGCCACTCATGCCACTGCTCTGTCTATGGAGTAGCCATTCTTTATTCCTTTACTTTCCTAATAAACTTGCTTTCACTTTACTCTATAGACTCACCCCGAATTCTTTCATGTGTGAGAACCAAGAACCCTCTCTTGGGGTCTGAATCAGGACCGCTTTCTGGTAATATCTGGCTGTGGCCCCATTTTTGTTGTGACTTCTGAACCCAGTTCAGATGAAAAAAAGATTGTGCTCAAACTCGGATAGCTCAAACACAAATCCACGGAGCTTCAGAATCCAAGAACTTACCCATAATCCCCAGGTGCTTCTAGAGAGAGGACAAAATGAGCCTGGCAGATACCTTGTTTACTCACTCAGTGCTCCTGGGGGTTGAAAGAAGCTTTATTTTGAATCCCACTTCTGGCACCAACTGTTAAAAGAAAAACCTTAGGCAAATTTAATTTGTCAAAGCTTAATTGAGCAAAGAATGATTCATGAATCAGGCAGCCTCCAGAATCACAGCAGATTTAAAGAGACTCAGTGCTACTGCATAGTCAAAGACTTGTGAACGGAAAAAGAAGTGATATACAGATAATGGAAGACAGGAACAGAAATAGCCAGACTGGTTACAGCTTGGCATTCGCCTTATGTGAACCCAGTTCGAACAGTTGGCCACCTTTGATTGGCCGAAACTCAGTGATTGGGAGAAGAATATGTTACAGTCTGCTTATACATCCAGTTAGGTTACAGTCCACTATGGTAGGGAGAAAACTTTCAAATATGTAAAGAGGCAGCATTAGGCTAAATTTAATTTAACAAGCTCCAAGTATGGCACCCCCTTCTGATCCCAGGCCCCGTACAACCGCTTTGGTTGCATGCTGTTATAAACTGAATGTTTTTGTTCCCCCAAAATTAAGACGTTGAAATCCTAATCCTAATCCCCGAGGTGACGGTATTAAGAGGTGGGGTTTTTGGGAGGTAATTAGGTCATGAGGGTGGAGCCCTCATGAATGGAATTAGTGCCCTTATAAGAAGAAACATGAGAGAGGTGATTTCTCTCTGCCCTGTGAGGACACAGTGGGAAGATCACCATCTGCCAACCAGGAAGCAGGCCCTCACCAGACAAAGTCTGCAGGCACCCTGATGTTGGACTTCCAGCTTCCATCACTGTGATAAATGTTTGCTGTTTAACCCACCAAGTCTGTGGTATGTTTGTCATGGCAGCCTGAACCGAGGCGCACAACCATGAAGCTGGGCCTGAATCTGGTTCATTAGACAATGAATAGTCAATTGAAAAAATTGATGTGCAATTCCTGTGCCAATAATTACAAACGTATTTTTCCTTAGAAACAATCTAAATTCCCCGCCGGGCTCAGTGGCTTACACCTGTAATCCCAACACTTTGGGAGGCCAAGGTGGGCGAATCACTTGAGGTTAGGAGTTCAGGACTAGCCTGGCCAAAATGGTGAAACCCCATCTCTGCTAAAAACACAAAAATCAGCCAGGCATGGTGGCAAGTGCTTGTAATCTCAACTACTCAGGAGGCTGAGGCAATTCTTTGGGGAGGTGGAGATTGCAGTGAGCCGAGATCACGCCACTGCACTCCAGCCTAGATGACAGAGTGAGACTCTGTCTAAAAAAAAAAAAAGAAAGAAACAATCTAAATTTCCAACAGTAGGTAAATGTTAGGTAAATGTCTTAAGTTCATTATGACATGTGTTATGGATAATTATTTAACCATTAACAATGACTACAAAAATTTTAATTCTATGAAAAATAAATGCTTACACTACATTGGTGTTTGAAGGAAGCAGGATTTTTAAAAGTTGTATTTAGATTCCATGATCTAAGCTATGCATGTGGAAGAAAAATTCATAGAAAAGTCCTAAAAGGAAAGATATCAAAATATTAAGTTTTCTTTGAGTGGTAAGCTTAGGTATGCCAATTTTTAACATCTCTCTAGGGGATTTTTTCTTTTTTGGGTGGGAATTGAATAATTTCTGGTATCCAATCCGATCCCATCTTTCTTGTCAGTATGCCCGTTTTCCTGGTGGAGAATACCCATTGTAGGTAGTCTTGGTGTGAGCAGTGCCACAACAAAAGCTGAAGGGGCCAGAGTCATCATTTCCTATCTCTGGTACAGCCAGTGTATGAACACATGATGTATGAGTTAGATAATTAAGTATTTTCCTGGTATTTTGAATCTCAATCTGATGTCCCAAGCTATGAGTATGATCAAAAATATTTACTGCAAGCAATCCTGATTGCACTGCTGACAAGGTTTTTCTGATGATGTAGTTTCTGCTGCTATGGTTCTTGTAGCCAGCCATTCCCGCACAACACTGGCATCAGTTCATTCTCACCCTGGGTCCCCAGCAGATCCTGGTTCTATGTCCTCTAATATCCTTCCTGTAAGCTCCCTTCTGCTTAATCTACACAGATTTGGTGCTCTTTGCTAGTTCCAAGAAGTTAACTTCTTTATCCTTTCTGTATTTCCACATTTTGGTTGATAAAACCATGTCACTTTAATGAAATATAAGGTTTCTTTTGTTGTTGTTGTTGTTTTTAAAATTGAGATGTGCTGGGCGCAGTAGCTCATGCCTGTAATCCCAGCATTTTGGGAGGCTGAGGCGGGCAGATCATAAGGTCAGGAGTTTGAGACCAGCCTGGCCAGCATGGTGAAACCCCGTCTCTACTAAAAATACAAACAATTAGCCGGGCGTGGTGTGTGCCTGTAGTCCCAGCTACTTGAGAAGCTGAGGCAGGAGAATTGCTTGAACTCAGCAGGCCGAGGTTGCAGTAAGCCGAGCTTGTGCCACTGCACTCCAGCCTGGGCAGCAGAGTGAGACTCCATCTCAAAATAAATAAATAAATAAAAATAAAATTGAGATGGAGTTTCACTCTGTTGCCCAGTCTAGAGTGCAGTGGCACCATCTTGGCTCAGTGCACGCTCTGCCTCATGGGTTCAAGTGATTTTCTTGCCTCAGCCTCCCAGGTAGCTGGAATTATGGACACCCGCCACTGTGCCATCTAATTTTTGTATTTTTAGTGGAGACAGGGTTTCACCATGATGACCAGCCTGGTCTTGAACTCCTGACTTCAGGTGATCCACCCACCTTGGCTTCCCAAAATACTGGGATTACAGGAGTGAGCCACCGTGCTTAGCAAAATAGAAGTTTTTAAATAGGAAAAACACTGCTAAACCATCCCCAAATCACTTTCTGCCCAGCAGTTTTAGGTAATGATTTAGTAAAAAACAAAATCAGTTTCGCATTTCTAGGCTGTAAAAAAATTAATGTCATCTTTATGTAATGAAACATTATTTGAAAAAATAAATTTTAGAGCATGGTAAGCACAAATATTTATAATGGAAAAATCAATAGATCACATCACTGATGGAAAATTAATGAGACCATTAAAGTCACACATGAATTTTTATTGAAGCCATAAACAAATATTTTTAAAGCAAATATATTGACTAGTTCTTCTGAAAAATTGCCTGCAAAATGTAATTTCAAAGGACCTTGACACTAAACAGCCAAAAATATGCTATTTCTCCAATTCCTGATTAGAAGTGTAAATGGCTTCTTGTGCAGAATCAATAAAAATTTGTAGGAATTAATTCCATTCCATGAAATAAAATTATAAAATGTTTTATGGCATCAGTTAACTACCCCCTCCATCCCGTTTCCTGTTCGAGGTACAGAAGTTACCAGAAGCAGACTTTCTTTATTAATAAGATAAAAATTTGTATGGCTTTGTTAGCAAGATAATTTTGTTTTAAAAAGAGCTCCTATAGGGTTCACTGAAAATAATTGCTTATTTCTCCTTCCATATATATATATATATATATATATATATATATATAGTTTTTGGAGACTGAATCTCACTCTGTTGCCTAGGCTGGAGTGCAGTAGTGTGCTCTTGGCTCACTGCAACCTCTGTCTCCCAGGTTCAAGAGATTCTCCTGCCTCAGCCTCCTGAATAGCTGGGATCATGGACACACACCACCATGGCCAGCTAATTTTTATACTTTTAGTAGAGACAGGGTTCGTCATGTTTGCCAGGTTGGTCTCAAACTTCTGACCTCAGGTGTTTCTCCCACCTTGGCTGGGATTATAGGCGTAAGCCACCGAACCCGGTACTCTTCTTTCATATTTCTTTAGCATAGTTTTATTTGTGTGAACGATGGTGCTCCATGTCCATTGTAGAGTCTTGATTTTCCTGTGAATAGGGACTGAAAGATGAGTGGGGGTAATGATGTCTATTACCGGAAAGTGTACTTGTTAGAACATCTAATCCTGGACATACCAATACCTGGACCAAGTTAAGAAACTGACTTCTCCCTTGGGGACTCCAATCCGTCTCTGAGATTATCACCATTTTGCTGTCATCACTGGTTAGGATTCCCCCTCACGTCTCTCTTACCTGTCTGGTTAGGATTTTCTCACACTGTCATTTTCAGAAACAAGTACACCAAACACAATAAGGAAATGAAAGTATCATTTTATTATTTACAAAATGCCTCCTGGTGTCATCGTGAGAACAGTGCAATGCAAGTCATGCAGGCAAACAAATGAACTGGGGCTTTGTTGATGACTCATTGTAAGTTGCCTGTAGTTTTTTTCCCAAGTGCTAGTTTCTAGCATAAACAATGTGATATCAGTGTGTTTGTTTAAATCTATACCTTAAGATTAGTCTGTGCTCCAACTAGGAATATATGTTTCAGCAATTATTAGCTAAACATTTAATAAAAAGGTTACATGCCAAAGGTGACTACAACATCCAGTTTGGCTCTGATCAACACTAGAATTTTGTAATTAACATTTGGGATACTAGAAATAGGTTTTGTTGATGAAATTAATGGTGTTCAAGGTGTACGTGTAGATATACAGAAAGTTGTGTCAATATGCAGAAATACAGAACCAATCCTCACCTTTGCATTAAAAGGGTAATCTTTGGAGTGGTAAGAAGTTTTATTCTGATAAAATTTGTATTCAGCCCCTGTAGGAGTCCATTCTCACTTTGCTATACACAACTTCCTAGACTAGGTAATTTAATTCCATTCAATTAAATAAAATTATAAAATGTTTTAAGCCATAAGTTAATTTTCTCACCCAACCCCACATAAAGAAAAGATGTTTAATTGACTCACAGTTCTGCAGGCTGTATAGGAAGCATGGCAGGGGACCTCGGGAAACTTACAATCATGGCAGAAAGAGAAGGGAAAGCAGGCATGTCTTCCATGGCTGGAGAAGGAGGAAGAGGGCAAAGGGGGAGGTGCTACACACATTTAAACAACCAGATCTCATGAGAACTCATGCACTATGAGGAGAAAATAGGGAAAATCCCCATGATCCAATCATCTCCCACCAAGTCCGTCCTCCAACACTGGGGATTACAATTCAAAGTGAGATTTGGGCAAGGACACAAATCCAAACCATGTCAGCCACTAATTTGGAGAATTCCTACTGCCTGTAATCTATAAAGTAACTGAATTCATCTCTGTTGTGTTGGTTACTATGAACTTTTCATGCAAGTTGTGATTAACACATTTGAAGGACGAAGTTGGGCCTTCATTGAGCTTACAAAACAAGTTTGTAATTTTTGTTTCTCTGTTTCATGCCAGTTTGCTAACAAATGTCTGCATATGTAGCAGAATTTAGTCTGAGATTTGCTCTCTTTATAACCCATTAGCAAAGTTGTGGCTAAGATCCTTATATCCCTCCCATATCCCTAAGTATGTGTGGCTACTTATGGCAAAAAAGAACTCAGTAGTTGTAAATGGCCAAATTGGCTTGGGTCCACTCTTAACACCTTGCTGTCAGGATGGAACAGGGGCTAGAAGAAACGACATGAACTTTAATCATGGGCCTTGCTTCAAAGATGCAACCAAGTCATCAGTAAGAGCTAATGATGGCCAGGCACGGTAGCTGACACCTGTAATCCTAGCACTTTGAGAGGCCAAGGCAGGCCGATCGCGAAGTCAGGAGTTTGAGACGAGCCTGACCAACATGGAGAAACCCTGTCTCTACCAAAAATACAAAATTAGCTCGGCATGGTGGCACATGCCTGTAATTCCAGCTACTCGGGAGACTGAGGCAGGAGAATCGCTTGAACCCAAGAGATAGAAGTTGCAGTGAGCAGAGATTATGCCATTGCACTCCAGCCTGGGCCACAAGAGCAAAACTCCATCCCAAAAAAAAAAAAAGAAAAAAAAGAACAAATGATTAGCAGAAAGTGATGACAATCCAGGAGAAAATAATCCTATCAATTTTGAGTGTGTAACCACTAGGGATAGAATAACTAAAGATAAGAACTGTATATATGATAAAAAGAGCGGATGGTTTCAAAGTATTGGTAAACTTTAAAAAGTGTAATTTTAATTTTGCAAACATGAATCATTCCAAAGAGAAAGAAAGCAGGAGGTCCCTAAAGAAACCATATGTAGGCCGGACGTGTTGGCTCACGCCTGTAATCTCAGCACTTTGGGAGGCCGAGGCAGGTGGATCACGAGGTCAAGAGATGGAGACCATCCTGGCCAACATGGTGAAACCCCATCTCTACTAAAAATACAAAAATTAGCTGGGCATGGTTGCGTGTGCCTATAATCCCAGCTACTCGGGAGACTGAGGTAGGAGAATTGTTTGAACCTGGGAGGTGGAGGTTGCAGTGAGACGAGATCACATCACTGCACTCCATCCTGGCAACAGAGCGAGACTCTGAAAGAAAAAAAAAAAAGAAACCATATGTTTTTTTTTTAAGAGACCAAATACATGTTTTTTTTAAAAAGAAATTATGTGGGCCAGGAGTGGTGGCTCACGCCTGTAATCCCAGCACATTGGGAGCCCACGGTGGGAGAATCTCTTGAGCCCACGAGTTCAAGACCAGCCTGGGCAATGTGGTGAAACCCTGCCTCTAATAAAATTTACAAAATTTAGCCAAGCATGGTAGTGTGCACCTGTAGACCAGCTATTCAGAAGGCTGAGGCAGGAGAATAGATTGAGCCTGGGAGGTAGAGACTGCAGTGAACCATGATTGCGCTGCTGTACTTTAGCCTGGGTGACGGGGTGATGGAGCAAGACCTTGTTTTTTTGTTTTTTTTTTTTTCCCCCTGAGACCAAGTCATGCTCTGTCACCCAGGTCTGTAGTGCAATGGCACAATCTTGGCTCACTGCAACCTCCCCCTCCTGGGTTCAAGCAATTCTCCTGCCCCAACTTCCAGAGTAGCTGGGATTACAGACACACGCCACTACGCTTGGCTAATTTGTGTATTTTTAGTACAGACAAGATTTCGCCGTGTTGGTCAGGCTGCTCTTGAACTCCTGACTTCAGGTGATCCACCCGCCTCGACCTCCCAAAGTTCTGGGACTACAGGCATGAGCCACCGTGCCTGGCCCAGATTTCCTTCTTTTGAAAGGCTGAATACTATTACACTGTGCACATATACCACATTTTCTTTAATCATTCATCTGCGGATGGACACTTAGGTTGGCTTCATGTCTTAGCTATTGTGAATGATGCTGCCATGAACATGAGAGTGCAGATATCTCTTTGACATACTGATTTCACATCCTTCGGATGTATACTCAGAAGTGGAATTGCTGGATTATATGGTAGCTCTATTTTTAACTTTTTGAGAAAACTCCATACTATTTTCCATAATGGCTGTACTAATTTATATTCCTACAAATGGCGTACTAGGGCTTTGTTTTCTTCACATCCTTGCCACTTGTATCTTTTGTCTTTTTGATGATAGCCATTACAACAGGTGTTAGGTGGTATCTCATTGCTGTTTCAATTTGCATTTTCCTGATCATTAATGATGTTGAGCATTGTTTCATATACCTGTTGGCCATTTGCATGTCATCTTCTAAGAAAGTCTATTTATATGAAATATCTTTGCCATTTTTCAGTTAGATTGTTTTCTTATGATGGTGTTGTTTGAGTTCTTTATGTATTTCAAAAAATAACCCCTTATCAGATACATGGTTTGCAAATATATTCTCTCATTCTGTAGGCTGTTTCTTCACTGTTATTTCCATTTCTGTGCAAAAGCTTTTTAGTTTGATGTAAACTCATTTGTCTATTTTTGCTTTTGTTATCTGTGTTTTGGAGTCATATCCAAGAAAATAATTGCACAGACCAATGTTGTGATAGCCTGTTCTTGTGTTGAGATAAAGAAATACCTGAGACTAGGTAATTAATAAAGAAAAGATGTTTATTTTGGCTCATGGTTCTGCAGGCTCTAAGGAAGCATGGTGCTGGCATCCGCTTCCGGTGAGAGCCTTGGGGAGCTTACAATTGTGGTGGAAGATGAAAGGGAGAAGCATATTACATGGTGAGAAAGGGAGAAGGAGAGAGAGGGGGTGGTGCAACGCTCTTCTAAACAACCAGATCTCCCATGAACTCAGACTGATAACTCACACATCAGCAAGGGTACGGTGCTAAGCCATTTGTGAGGGATTTACTCCCATATTTCAGGTCCTACTCCAACATTGGGGATTACATTTCAACATGAGGTTTGGAGGGGACAAACATCCAAACTATATTGAATGTCAAAGAGCTTGTCCTGTATGTTTCCTTTCTTTTCTTTTCTTTCTTTCCTTCCTTTCTTCCTTTCTTTTTTCTTTTATTTTTGAGATGAAATCTCACTCTGTTTCCCAGGCTGGAGTGTAGTGGCCAATCTTGGCTGACTGCAACCTCCACCTCCTGGGTTCAAGCAAACCTCCCGCCTCAGCCTCCAGAGTAGCTGGGATTACAGGTGCGCACCACCATGCCTGGCCAACTGTATGTTTTCTTCTAGTAGTTTTATCATTTCAGGTCTTATGTTTAAGTTCTTAATTCATTTTGAGTTTATTTTTTAATATAATGTGAGATGAGGGTCTAATTTGATTCTGTATGTAGATATCTGGTTTTCCCAACACCATTAATTGATTTATTGATTGACTGATTGATTGAGTCAGGGTCTCACTGTCACCAGGCTGGAGTGCAGTGGTGCAATCTCAGCTCACCACAGCCTCCAACCTCCTGGGCTGAAGCAATCCTCCTCCCTCAACCTTGCAAGTAGCTGGAACTGTAGGCACACACCACCACACCCAGCTAATTTTGTTTTATTTATTTATTTGAGACAGGGTCTGGTTCTGTCGGCCAGGCTGGAGTGCAGTGGCATGATCTCGGGCTCATTGCAACCTTCGCCTCCTGGGCTCAAGCCATCCTCCCACCTCAGCTTTTCAAGTATCTGGGACTACAGGTGCATGCCACCACATCTGGCTAATTTTTTTTTTTTTTTTTGACATAGAGTTTCACTCTTGTTGCTCAGGCTGGAGTGCAATGGTGTGATCTCACTGCAACCTCTGCTTCCCAGGTTCAAGTGATTCTCCTGCCTCAGCCTCCCAAGTGGGTAGGATGACAGTGCCTGCCACCACACCTGGCTAATTCTTTTTTGGATTTCTCAGTAGAAAAGGGGTTTCACCATATTGGCCAGGCTTGTCTCAAACTCTTTACCTCAGGTAATTCACCCACTTTGACCTCCCAAAGTGCTTGAATTACAGGCATGAGCCACCGCGCCCAGACTATCCTGGCTAATTTTTTGTTGTTGTTTTTTGTTTTCTTTCTTTTTACAAGAGACGGGGTCTCGCTATGTTGCCCAGGCTGGAGTGCAGTGGCCATTCACAGGCGCGATCCCACTATAGATCATCATGGGAGTTTTGACCTTCACCATTTCTGACCTGGGCCAGTTCACCCCTCCTTAGGCAACCTGGTAGTTCCCCGCTTCCAGGAGGTCACCATATTGATGCCGAACTTAGTGTGGACACCCAATTGGCATAGCGCACTACAGCCCAGAACTCCTGGACTCAAGAGATCCTCCAGCCTCAGCCTCCCGAGTAGCTGGAACTATAGGCATGCACCACCATGCCCGGCTCCCAGCTAATTTTTAAAACATTTTTTGTAGAGACAAGATTTCACCATGTTGCCCATGCTGGTCTTGAACTCCTGAGCTCAAGTGATCCGCCCGCTTCTGCCTAGTTTTTTTTTTTTTTTTTTTTTTTTTTTTTCTTAGATGGAGTGTCACTCTGTCACCCAGGCTGGAGTGCAGTGGTGTGATCTCAGCTCCCTGCAACCTCCATCTCCTGGGTTCAAGCCATTCTCCTGCCTCAGCCTCCTGAGTAGCTGGGATTACAGGCAACTGCCACCAGTTCGGCTAATTTTTTAATTTTAGTAGAGATGGGATTTTGCCATGTTGGCCGGGATGGTCTCCAACTCCTGACCTCAGATGATTCACCCGCTTTGGCCTCCCAATGTGTTGGCATTATAGACATAAACCACCCTGCCTGGCCCATCTTGGTTTTATGATAACCTAGGAACTAATCCATTTCCCAGAGAACCAATCTAGTCTTGTGAAAGCTAGAACTCACTCACTGACCCTAGAATGGCACCAAGTGATTCATAAGGGAACCATTCCCATAATCCAAATACCTCCCACTAGTCCTCATAATGTATCTCTGTCACACTGGAGATCAAATTTCTTTTCTATCCCTTTTTTTTTTTTTTTTTTAAGAGACTGAGTCTTGCTCTGTTGCCCAGTCTGGAGTACAGTGGCATGATCTCTGCTGACTGTAACCTCCACCTCTGGGTTCTAGCAATTCTCCTGCCTCAGTCTGTTGAGTAGCTTGACTACAAGCACACGGTGCTATGCCCAGCTAATTTTTTGTATTTTAGTAGAAATGGGGTTTTACTGTGTTGCCCAGGCTGGTCTTGAACTCCTGAGCTCAGGCAATCTACCTGCCTCAGCTTCCCAAAATACTAGGATTACAGGGGTGAGCCACTGCGTCCAGCCTGAGGATCAAATTTCAACATGAGATTTGGTGGGGGAAGAACAAACCATATCCAGATCATATAAACCACCATCTATCTATTTCCCTAAGCGCCAAACTTAACATCTAGACTTTTACTCACTTTTTACATCTAATCTGTCATCTTCTAATTCTGTTCTTTCTTCTTTGCTATTATGATGCACAGTCCCTCATTTCCTTCACTTCTTTTTCTGTCATGACTGAGAAATATAAAGTGACCTGGACAGCTGCATGTTTTCCCCTGTAGGCTTAAACCCAAGCTAGGGCCTTGAACATTTGCAGGCAGTGAGAAAGATATCTAAGTTGTTGCCCAAAACACTGAAAAAAACTAGCTCCAGCCCTGAGCCAAATTCCTTAAACTCTCTCCTAAACTCCATAGCCCAATCTCTTAGTTGCAGACATATCTCGGGAGAGAACCCCTTATCTCCCTGTCCCCACGAGGACACCTTGCAATCCCTTCTGTTTCTAAGTTCCCCTAATAAATGCATTGGACCAATCACCTTGGCACCAGTGCTTCTTGCTTTAGAATTCCAACCAGACCCAGCTCAGGATGGTTTTGGGCACTCACCTGTGGATACTCCCCTGCTGTGGTGAACCCAGCTTTGTGTTCAGCCAGGATGAAACATGGCCACAGGCCCTTATCATTTCTGTTCTGGATTATTAGAATAGCTTCTTAAATTGATGATCTGCTTCCATTTTTATTCTGTAGCCCACTCTCCACAAGATGACTTATTTTCTTAAAACCTGACCATAAATTTATTTAATATATATTTATCTGGTGCTTACTATGTTCCTGGCACTGCACAAAGTATAGTGTATATAATGTAAAATAGACACAGAGCCTGCTCTCAGAGAACTGCAATCTAGAGAACAGCTTAGGCAAGTACATAGGCAATACAAATGGAGTGTGATATGCTGTGATGGTTACTTTTAGGTATCAACTTGGCTGGGTCACCATACCCAGATATTTGGTCAAACATTATTCTGGATGTCTCTATGAGAGTGTTTTTGGATGAGATTGACATTCAAATCTGTGGATTTCGAGTAAAGCAGGTTGTCCTCCATAATGTAAGAGAGCCTCATGAAATGAAGATCTCAACAGAACTTTCATAGACCACCCCCAAACCCCTCCCCTCACTCCCAATGAGACAAATTCTGCCAGTGGATGGCCTTTGGACTTGAGCTGCAACAACTCAAGGCCTTCCCCGGATGTGCAGCCCGTCCACTTACCCTGCAGAGTTTGGACTTGCCCCCCTTATTATTAAGTAAGCCAATTCCTTAAAACAAATTTCTTTTATCCATTGGTGTCCATGGTAGATTGGTTTTAGGACCCCTGGAAATATCAAAATCCAAGGGTGCTCAGTTGCTTATAATATGGTATTTGCATATAACCTATTACACATAATTCATGTTCTTTTTTTTTTTTTTGAGACAGAGTCTTGCTCTGTTGCCAGGCACCAGGCTGGAGTGCCGTGGCATGATCTCGGTTCACTGCAACCTCTGCCTCCCAGGTTCAAGCAATTCTCCTGCCTCAGCCTCCCGAGTAGCTGGGATTACAGGTGTGCACCACCACGCCCAGCTAATTTTTGTTTTTTTTTTTTAGCAGAGACGGGGTTTCACCATGTTGGCCAGGATAGTCTCAATCTCTTGACCTCGTGATCTGCCCACCTCGGCCTCCCAAAGTGCTGGGATTACAGGTGTGAGCCACCATGCCCGGCATAATTCATATTCTTTAAATCATCTCTAGATTACTTGTAATACCTAATACAATGTAAGTGTTGTGTAAATAGTTCTACTGGTATTTTAAAAAATGGTATTATTGTTATTGTCTTATTTTTTCTTTTTCTGAATATTTTTGATATGCAGTTGGTGAAGGGCAGACTGTATATACATCCTATTGATTCTATTTCTGTGGAAAAGCCTGACTCATACAAATGCCCTATGATGGAGGAAGTATAGGGTGCCATCAGAGTATGTATCAATGACATCTAACCCAGACTTGAGGGGTCAGAGAAGGCAACATCTCAAATCGTGTTCATGAGTAGATTTCATCTCAGGTACCACTGGAATTACTCGGTAGTAGCTGTCCAATTGTCTGGTCTTTCAAAGGACTTGAAGCCACATCAGGGATTGGGGGAAAGAATGTCATGTGAAAAGAAGGAAAATTAAATTTGAGGCTGTGCTGGTTAGCAGGGGCCAGATCATTAGCAGGTCTTGTAATGCTTCTAAGTGAGACTACTTGATCTTCAGGGCAGTTGGATGCCATTAAAGTCAGGAAATCACTTTGTCAGGTTTTCATTTAGGAATTTACTCAGGGTAGAGAAATGAGAGATGTAGTAAAGTTTTAAAAATATTTTATAAATGAGGAATGTGAGGTTAAAAGGATTAAGTAAATCTCTTAAGATTATATCCCTACTAAGTCTGGAGTCCAATTTTCAACCCAGCTCTGTCCAGCCTATCGTTGTTCTGCATGTGATTTTCTAGTACACAAATGCCATCACAGTTGTCCTTAATATGTCTCAGTCTTTCACATTCATTCATTCCCGCAATATTTGTGGAGTCCTCCTTGGGCTAACAGTTGGAAATAGAAACATAAACAAATTTTAGTTATCTTCAAGGAGGCCATGAGCAACTAGTGAATATAGACATATAAACCAATAATTAACAAATAATAAAAATACAGTGTAATTAGAGTGAGAGTAAAGTTGTGTTGAGCAATAATTGTGGAGGGCATAGTCAAAGTACTGCTTAATTCTGCCTGGACATTATGAGGAGCTTCTCAGAGATGGAAACAATCGAGTTGAATCTTGAAGGATGTTTAGAAGTTTTTTTGGAGAAGAAAGGCACAAAACATTCAAGGAGGCAAACTCAAGGAGACAAGAGAGAGAGACTTGCATATGATTCTATATGGCCAGAGCATAGCTGCATATTGTACTAGGAAGATACATGGGGTCACAAAGAATTCTATAAAACACAGTGGGCCGGGCGCAGTGGCTCACCCCTGTAATCCCAGCACTTTGGGAGGCTGAGGTGGGCAGATCACGAGGTCAGGAGATCGAGACCAGCCTGATCAACATGGCAAAACCTCGCCTCTACTAAAAATACAAAAATTAGATGGGCATGGTGGCATGCGCCTGTAATCCCAGTTACTCGGGAGGCTGAGGCAGAAGAATTGCTTGAATCTGGGAGACGAAGGTTGCAGTGAGTAGAGATCATGTCACTGCACTCCAGCCTGGACGACAGAGGGAGATTCCATCTCAAAAACAACAACAACAACAACAACAACCAACCAAACCAACCAAACCAAACAAAAACATAGTGGAGTCTGGACTTCGACCTGAAAGGAAGGGAAGCAAAGACATGGCAAGTTTAGAATTGCTCTTTAGAATCTCGTGAGGGTGTGGTTAGAAAGAGTATGGGGCTACATAGAGGAGGCTATTGCACTGATGAGGATATGAGATAAAGCCGTGGAGAGAGATCCAAGATGGCAGATTAGGAACAGCTCAGGAATGTAGCTCCCAGTGAAAGCGCAGAGAACAAGTGGACGCCACACTTTCCGACGAATTTTTGTTGCCCACAGACTGGGAGATTCCTGGCAGAGGAGCCACACGGGTCGCCAGCGTGACTCTTTTGGCCAGTGGGGCTGTTTTGCCGGTGCCCCAGCGCGGCGCTTCTTGGTGCGGAGTATACGGGACAGACAGGCTCGGCTGGTCCCATCCCCACAAGGAGAAGAGCAATTGGAAGCGCTGAGGAGTGAGAGTTTCACAGCAAGCACAGTGAACCCGGGAAGGTCTGGCTCTGTGGGGAACGGGCATCTGCCAAAGGAAAACTAAGAAACAGAAAAAACTTCATCACCGGGTGGAGAGAGATCCAAGATGGCTGCGTAGCAGCAGCTCAGGATTGTAGCTCCCAGTGAAAGCGCAGAGAGGGAGTGGATGCCGCAAGTGCAGATGAATTTTTGAGGCCCACAAACAGGGAGATTCCGGGCAAGGGAGCCACACGGGTTGCCAGGACGATTCTTTTGGCCGGCGCAGCTGTTTTGCCAGCACCCGGGTGCGGCGCTTCTCAGTGCGGAGTATATGGGACTGGGTGCTCTTTTAGTCAGGCTCCGCTGGTCCCATCCCCACAGGGAGAAGAGCAATTGGAAGCACTGAGGACTGAGAGCAAGCACAGCTGAACCCAGGAAGGCCCAGCTCTGTGGGGAAGGGGTGCCTGCCGAAGGAAAACTAAGAAACAGAAAAAACTTCATAACCAACAAGCCGGACGTCCACTCAGAGACCCAATCTGAAAGTCGGCAATTACAAAGATGACAGGTGGATAAATCCACAAAAATGGGAAGAAACAAGTACAAAAAGGCTGAGAACACCCGAAATCAGAATGCCTCTCCTCCTACAGGGGATCGCAGCTCCTCATCAGCAAGAGAACAAGGCTTGACAGAGGATGAGTATGATGAACTCACAGAATCAGGCTTCAGAAGGTGGATAGTAAGAAACTTCTGTGAGCTAAAAGAACATGTTCTAACCCAATGCAAGGAAACTAAGAACCTTGAAAGAAGATTTAACGAAATGCTAACAAGAATGGACAACTTAGAGAAGAAAATAAGTGAATTGATGGAGCTGAAAAACACAACACGAGAACTTCACAAAGCATGCACATGTTTCAACAGCTGAATTGATCAAGCAGAAGAAAGGATATCAGAGGTCGAAGATCAACTCAA